>APFE030449704.1:11606-43901 GCA_000404065.3 Pinus taeda | reverse complement strand
CGACAAAAAGAGGGAAAGAAGGGATGTGACCCGCAGAAGAAGAAGAAAATGACCAAGAAAGAAACAACCCTAGAAATCGCTTCAGAGAAAGTAGAGGGATACCTTCATACATTTACCAAGCCAAGATCTATTAGGAGATTCTCGTGCGACCAACACCCTATGCCAGAACCACCATTTCCTAGATTTTGGTGAGCTCGAAGAGCATAAACCAGTATAGGGGCCCTATAGTCTTCAGAGAGATTGATCGCACCACCTTGAAGGAACCCAGAGTTGCGAAGGATAGAGAAAGCACAAATCCAAGACATGTCAGAGAAGTATTCAGAGCACCACTCCAAAACAGGGGCTAAGAATTCACCGCTCCACTCAGAGAAAAGGATAAATTTAGCCTCACAATTGAGCTAACGTGACGACAGTGCTCCGGCTTTATAATTGCAATGAAAGGCTATGATCACAACATAGGATAAGAGATACCTTCTACTCCATGATTTGACATTATCATTGATTCCTACCTAAACTTGACGAACCCCTCCACTCCAAGAAAAATCAACATAACCTTCCTTTTGATCCCAGCTTCTTGGGGCCTGCATACTCAACACATTTCCACCCTCCATGATTATAATCATAGGTCTCAAAAGCTCACACGAAACAAATATCACGTCGACATTGATTTTCATTAATCTACAACACCCTGGAACCTTTAAAAGATTAGGAGGGAGGGGGAATATCTGCTCATATTACAATCTGCATGGGGAGTTAGGGCATGTAAGGTCTGAAAGAACCAAGGGGGTGTGTGGCCTGCACACCCTCCACCACCCACATCAACCTTGATGACATGCACACTAATCAATACAATATTTATATAAATCCAAAAATTTTGAGAGGCGAAATTCTTATGAAACAAAAGTAGGCATAATTGAAATAATTCTCTCTTATAAGCATACCCAAAGGCACTAATAAAACATTGAGAAGAAACATGAGGGGAATACATCATACAATAAATTTCCATTATATTAGTGACGATCTTACTTGCGTCTAGAGGACAAGCCTAATTTTCTTGTCCATCAATTTCGTTATTTTGACTCTTTAGAATGTGATAGAAAGAATTGTGAGGGAAGTAGTCCCGGATACTAAGATCTCTATGGAAAATAA
The DNA here is from genome assembly GCA_000404065.3 of Pinus taeda. NCBI lineage: Eukaryota > Viridiplantae > Streptophyta > Pinopsida > Pinales > Pinaceae > Pinus > Pinus taeda. Next base: position 42,752 of record APFE030449704.1, on the reverse strand, counting down.
GACTTGATGGAAAATAAGACTTAAGTGATTATTCATAGGAAGATATTCTCTTTGTAAATGTTGAATGGTGAGAAGGGAATTTGCTAGGATTACTATCTTAGAGAGTTTCCTTTTTTTAGCCAACTAGAGTCCAAGCAGGAGCCCATACATTTCAATCTGATTGTTTGTCCTCCTGCCAAGTCCCCATGAATACTTAACTTCTTTGTTTTCCTTGGGATTTAAGAGAATCTCTCCCCTTATTTCCACCTTTGGATTCCTTTTTGAGGCTCCATAAAAGAGAAGAATCCAATTATTATGTGAGTTCTTCCATTTTTCAAGTTCAACATTAGATAATCGAAGCTTTCAGGACACCCCTGAGGGATGATGAAAGGGAGGAAGAAAGGGGAGAGATCCTTGAGGGTGAGGCAATGAATCCATCCATTGTACCTCCTATAAATCCAAGTCAGTATAGCTATCTCTTAGCTTTGTTCTATTATATTCCACACAAAATGGGAGAGCCTAGAGGGCCATTGCTTGGGGAGGAATGGAAACATTTTTAAAGAAAAGCTTGTTTCAGGATAGCCATATCTTCCAAAAACTATACTTTAGAAGAGAGGACCAAAACCAATCATACTCCTAAGGAACAAAGAATTCATGGGCTCCTTCCCATGAGATATTCAACATATTTGCCACTTTTCTATAGTAATTATGTAGCTATCCAAGTAGCATAAGCTATAGCATGGTCTTTCCACTTGACAAAATACCCATAATACTCCTTTCCCCATTGTCTTCTTGACCAGTCTCTTATCCAAAATTCTCTCTGGTTGTAAAGGATCTACTATTGGGATTTGTTTATGCCAATGAACATTTTGTTCTCCATTATTCTTTAATTTTTGTGTCTGTTCAGGTATTGAAAATGGGAGAGATTCAAATGCCCAAGGTTACCTCTATCGCATAATAATTAGCTAATAATTTCCTGAGGATCTTACAAGGACCAATTCTCTTGAACTTTAACTTTTTATATTATCCTATAGGAAATCTTTCTTTCCTTAGATGTGCTAAAACTAACTCTCCCACTTCAAAATTATGTCTTATCCTCTTAAGGTATCTTAAAGTTTTTTATTTGAGATTGTTGCCTTGTAAATTTTGTTTTACTCATTCATGGTTCTCCCGCAACGGTGTGACAAAATCTTCACCTATTTCCCTTCTTTTTTCAGCTCTTCCCAAGCTCCTAAGCTCATGAAATCCTCTCAAGTGAATTTCGTTAATGATTTGGAATGAACTCTGCCTAATTCTTATGTTTGGAGAATTATAGTAAGTAAATTTAGCTTTGGAAAGCACTTGATCCCACTATTTGAGATGATCTCCAACCAAGCTTCTTAAGATATTCCCAAACTCTTTTTAACTACTCTAATCTGTCCATCCATTTGAGAGAGATATATTGAACTAAAACTCAACTCTCTTCCAATATTTTTCCACAAAGTCCTCCAAAAATGCCCCAATAATCAAGTGTCTCTTTCTTAGACAATACTTTTGGGAACTTCATGCAATCTTACTAATTCTCAACATTAGTCCTTATCTTTGGTCAAAAATAGAAATGGTTCAGTTTATCATATGTTTTATCATGTACAAAGTTTCCACCTAGACCTCCATTATGCTTCTCCTTAATCAGGTTCTACCTCATTCAGCATTTTGGAATGCAATGATTATTATTCTTTAATAGTAGTTCCTCTTGTATCATATAATCAAGTAACTTTCTTCTATCTCAGATAGCTATATTTTTACAAGCTTCACAAGATTCCTTAAGTCTGCATGAACCTTATATAACTCCTCCATGAATTCAAAACCCATAACCTAGACTTGACTCTCCTGCATTACTAAATTCTTCCTACTCAAATCATCTTTAATTTTGTTAGCTTGGCTACTAATATGATTTAAAACAAAAATGAAACTTTGCAAATACTCTATCTATTTAACATGTCTTTGGCATAATTTTGGCTATTGAATAATGTATAGAAAAACATGATTGTCTGTGTATAAAAAAGCTCCGATATCAGATAATGCCTCCACTTATTTAAGGATTGGACTATAGCATATAATTCCTTATCATAGGAATATTACTTTCTCATTGAATCATTTATATTCTCGTTGAAATATGTCATGCAATTATCCTCCTACCTTTGTACAACACTAATTGCTTCTCCACTTGTATCAAACTTCACCTGGAAATGGTTTTTGAAATATGGAAACACCAAAATAGGTTTTTATGTAATCTTCTTCTTCTTCAATAATTGAATCCATTATCAGCTTCAAAATTCCACTAGAATGGTTGCTTTTTCTTCTTTATGGTCTCCAAAATTGGAGCACTCATCATGCTAAAATTCTTGATAAACTTCCTGTAAAAACTAGCCAAACCATAAAAATTCTATCTTCAAATATATTTTTAGGAGAGGGCCAATCAAAAATAGCTCTTACCTTCTCAGGGTCCATCTTCAAGCCATATTTATTTATAATTAAGATCATATAAACAAGTTTTGTCTTTAAGAATGAACACTTCAAATTGATTAACAATTTCTCTCACTGCAACTTTTCTAAAACATACCTCAAGTGCCTTAAGTGCTCTTCTTTGGATTGATTGTATATAAATATGTTATCTAAGTAAACAATCACAAAATTCCCTATGAATTCCTTTAACACCTCATTCATCAATCTCATGAAGGTATTGGGTGCATTAGATAGTCTAAATGGCATAATAAACCATTCATACAACCCACCATTGTTTTTAAATGCAGTCTTCCACTCATCTCCTTCTATAATCCTTATATGGTGATGCACACTCTTTAGATAAATCCTAGAGACAAACAACTAGAACCACTTAAACAATCCAACAAATCATCTATGTTGGGTTTATGAAATTTGTACTTAATTGTAATCTTATTCAATGCCCTGGAATATGTGCATGTTCACCAACCACCATCTTTCATAGGACTCAATAACGTTGACACTACAAATGAGATAAGGCTCCCTCTAATCAATCCTTTATCTAGCAACTCCTGCAGTTGGTTTCTAATTTCTTCATTTTCTTGAGGGTTCATTTTGTATGAAACCTTTCTTGGTATACTTACTCCTCGTATCAATTCAATATGATGAATTGTACTTGTCACAAGTGGAAACTCGTTAAGCTAGTCATTTACTACAATGTCACTATATTCATTCAACATGTATCAAAATTCAAAAGGAAATTTTGTCACAATAGTTGAAGTAATAATTACTCTAGGTTTGTAAACTAAAACAAAGTTTGCCTCATTATCGGTCCATTTGGTACAAAAATTCTCTTCCACTCAGCAACAATGCCTTTTCATAATTTTTCTCTGATGTCTCTTCTTACTATAATGGTATCATGGTATGGATTATGCCATCCTTCTAGAACTTTTAAGTGTTATTCTTCCCATCATGTGTAACACTTTTGTCAAATTTCCAAGGTCTACCAAATAGAATTTGGCACAGAGCCATGGACATTGCATCACATAGTATTTTTTCCCTATAGCTACCTATCTACAACTCCACTTCACATTTTCCATTCACCATTAATTGATGATATTTTTGAAGCAAAGACACCTTATAAGGTGTTGTATGCTTCATCCTCTTCAAACTCAACTTCTCCACGACTTATGTAGACACCAAGTTTTCTGTGATGTTACTATCAATCACCGCTTTGCAACATTTCCCGTGGAGTTTGAAAGTATTGTTGAATAAAGATTTCCTCTAAGTTGATTCAAAAAATTCTCTCTTTGGCTTTAACCACACCTTCTTAAGAAATATAAGCTCTCTTGTCTTTGGTACATTTTTTTCCTCTTGTTCCTTTGGTTCCCCTTCTTCTTATGGGGAAAAAACAACACTCCTCTGGTTTGTCTCTCTATTTTACCAAATGTAGGTTTTAACCTTGTATAGAAATTACCTGCATACGAATTCTAAAACACATAAAATAAACAATGCGAGAGCATAACACATAAAACACATATGCACAAAGATTTCCCCTGGATCCCAAAACCGAGACTACCAGATTGAGTTTTCATTATGTTCCTTTCAATGTTACAATACATATTTATACATGTTGAATCATCCAATAACATGGACCGAAAACCATCGCATCCAAAATCATGAATCGAAAACAATCGCGTCCATAACCATGTGCGAAAACCATGCACAAAACCATAGGTAGGTCTGCCCAACCTAATATAGGGTCAAAAAAAAATCATGGAAAGAATATAACACAACCCAACATTCTCCCACTTGTTGTTTTCTTTCCACAGGGTGCCACAAGAAATCTTAGTCATTTATCTAGCCCTGCAATTCCCATTGTTTCTCTACACCAAGAGAACTTCTCAAAGCTCACAAATTTTGTCAATGCACCTACAGTATTCTTCAAAGTATCCAGCATTACCAGGAACACCTTTTTGTCTTATATCATATCCCTCACAAAGTGATATTGAACATCAATGTTCTTTGTCTTTGAATGATAAGCAGGGTTCTTTGCCAAGAAAATTGCACTTTGGCTGCCATAGTCTATCCTTATAGCTCCTTGTACTAACCCCATACTTGAACATAATCTTTGGAACTAGACTGTTTCCTTGCTTGTATGAGTGGCTGCCATGTATTCTGCCTCTATAATTGATAGTGCCACTACAGATTGTTTCTTACTCATCCAACGGACTGCACCTTCAAATAGGTTAAACAAATACCCACTTGTAGATCTTCTTTGATCCAGATCTCCAGCCCAGTCTGCAGCAACAAAGTTATCCAACACTCTGTCCAATCTTGGTCTTCCTTGGTAGCACAAACCATAATCACTAGTTCCAGGCAAATACCTGAAAAACATACTTCATTGTCTTCCAGTGCTCCTTCCCTGGTTTTGACATAAACTTGCTCAATACTCCCACTGCATGTGCAATTTCTGGTCTAGTAAAAACCATCGCATACATCAGGCTACCAACTGCTCTTGCATATGGACCACGGGACACGTCCTCTTCCTCATCTTGTATCTTGGGACACTGTTCAGCAGATAACTTTACACCTACAGGAATAGGAACCTTCATCGGTTTACTATCATGCATATTAAACCATTGTAGTATTGTCTCGACATGCTTCTTCTGGTTTAACCAGAGCTTCGTCTTTGCCTGATCTCTTTTAATTTCCATGCCAAAAATATAGTTTACAGCACCAAGGTCTTTCAGATCGAATTCGGAGGACAATTGGGTCTTCAAATCCTGGATAATTTCTTCGTCATTTCCAACCAGCAACATATCATCCACATACAAGACTAGATAAATAACATAGTCACTAATTAATTTAAAATACACACAGTGATTTGCTTTGCTTCTAGTGAAGCCAAGTCCCCATATAAATGTATCAAATTTCTGATACCACATCCTTGGTTATTGTTTTAGCCCATACAAAGACTTTTTTAACTTGCATACCAGTTCTTTCTTACCCTTCACCGCAAAGCCTCTAGGTTGCTTCACGTAGATCTCCTCTTCTAGATCTCCATGAAGAAATGATGTCTTCACATCCATCTGTTCTACCTCAAAATCAAAAGCAACAGCAACAGATAAAAGTAATCTAATAGAAGCTAACTGGCAATAGGAGAAAAAATATCACCAAAATAATTTCCCGGCACCTAGGAATAGCCTTTTGCTATCAATTGAGCTTTGTATTTCTCCACCTGTCCTTTTGCATTTATCTTCTTCTTGAACACCCATTTGCTACCAATGGGTTTCCTTCCTGTCGACAACTCCACCAGATCCCAAGCCTCATTTTTGCACAAGATGCCATTTCATCAACCATGGCCTCTTTCTAGAGTTTTCCATCCTCTGAATCTACTGCTTTCTTCACAGTTCTGGGATCATCATCAGTAATAGATAAAGAAAAGTTTGAACAGAAAGCAGATGAATTATACCATTCTAGCAACCTTCTTTCTTGAACTAATCTTCTCACACCCAGAGTCTGATTCTTCCTCCTTAAGCTCAAACTCTATCTTCTCAGGTTCCTTTGGTTGGACTTCATGTTTAATAACATCTTTCACCTCTCTGAACACCACATCTTGGTTGTACACAACCTTCCTTGTTACTGGGTTCCAAAGCTTATAACCCTTTAAACCATCCTATACCCAATAAAGATGCACTTTTCAGATTTACTATCCAACTTGGTTCTTTTCTCCTTTGGAACATGTACATATGCATCACATCCAAATACCCTCAGATGTGAAATAGAGGGTTTCTTACCAGTCCATACCTCTTGTGGAGTCTTATCCTCCAATGCTAATGAAGGTGATCTGTTGACCAGGCAACATGTTGTCTCCACCTCCTCCTCCCGAAATTCCTATCTTAACTCGGCACCACTGAGCATGCTTCTTGCCCTTTCCATCAACGTCTTGTTCATTATTTCTGCAACTCCATTTTTCTCAGGTGTGTATGGAGTAGTCTTCTTTCGTGCTATACCACACTTCTTACAGAATTCTTCAAATTCCTTGCTGCAAAACTCTCCACTGTTATCTGTTCTCAACACCTTTATCTTCTTCTCTATCTGGTTTTCCACTATAGCATTAAATTCTTTAAATCTGTTAAAGACTTTAGATTTCTTCTTAAGGAAATATATCCATGTATTCCCTCAGAAGTCATCTATAAATTATACATAGTACGTAGACTTGCCCAGTGATGGAACCTTCACAGGTCCAAACACATCACTGTGCACAAGTTCTAATATATGTTTCGCCCTCTTACCACCAAAAGGGAAACTCACTCGATTCTACTTCCCATATACACAATTTTCACAAAAATCAAAATCCAGAGAGCTATTACTCATACCTTCTACCATACCTTTACCATGAAGTATTCAAAGGCCCTTCTCTCCAATACGTCCAAGCCTGTGATGCCACAGCATGGTCTTCTCTCCAGAGACGACTAGATTTTTTGCTCCACTTTCAAGAACCACAAAACTGTTCCACCCATCAATAATAGTGCTACCTTGCAGCTTGTACAGAGTTCCAATCTGAACTCCCTGCATCAATACCAGTGCTCCTTGAACCATTTTGTAGTTATCCTTCTCGAACACTGTTTTTACAACTGCAACATCCAACTTGCTTACGGAAGTCAGATTTTTGGCGAATGTAGGAATATGTAGAACACCCAACAATTTTCTAACCCTTCCACCTTGCAACTTCAGCTTTACATTTCCATGACCAACGATTCTAGCCTTCCTGTCTTCCCCCAAGAATAAATCACCACCATCATATTTCTCACACTCACAGAACGACTCTCTATGAGGAGTGAAGTGAAAGGATGCATCTGAGTCAATCAACCATGCCTCATGATCTACATGTGTACTTGAAGAAGCCAAGTACACATCCCTACCTTCATTTGAGATGGTTTTTGCCCCTACAGAAGGAGCATCATCAAATCCCTTTCCTTTGTTACGAGCTTTAGATTTACAATCCCTTTTGTAGTGCCGTTCCTTTCCCCATTTCCAGCACACCACCTATACAGGTTTTCCTGGAGATTTAGATCTCCCTCTAGATTTAGATCTCCCACTCGATGTTTTTTTTTTTTTTGGGACCGTCCTCGTACAGACAAGGCATAACCATTTTGGCTCACCATATTTTTCCATCTCATCTCCTCCGTTAGCAAGGATGAGACTATTTCAACAAATTGTAAGGCAGTTGCATTGCTACCTATTGCAATAACTAGACTATCCCACGAAACTGGTAGAGAACACAACAAATTGATGCACTTATCTTCATATGAAATTTTAATATCAATTGATAATAGCTAACTTACCACATTATTAAATGCATTCAGATGTTCTTTCACTGAGTCTCCATATTTCACCCTTAGGTTATACAACTTTTTTCGTAGGAATAGTTTATTCACCAGAGACTTATATTGGTACAAAGTCCCTAACTTGTCCCACAAATACTTCATCGTAGCTTCCCCTGATACATTTAGCAATACTGAATCTGAGACACACAATTGTATTGTGCTCTTAGCCTTCCAATCCAACTTCTTCCATTCTTCATCGGACACTCCCATTGGTTTAGTATCTAGATCTACTATGGCCCACTGATCTTTATCCACTAACAAATTCTCCATCTTAAGTTTCCATATATCAAAACTCTAACCATTAAATTTCTCGATCTCTATCTTTCCACTACTCACCATCTTCTTTCACCACCAGAATCGATTCCGCAGATCTCCCATTGAACAAGGTCTACCATAGGCCCGATCGAAACCACTCATCAACAAAGGCATCCCCTTGAAGCCAAAACAGCTATGATACCAAATGTAGGCTTTAAACCCGTACATAAATTACCTGCATCCAAATCCTAAAACATAGAAAATAAACAATGTGAGAGCATAACACATAAGACACATATACACAAAGATTTTCTGCTGGATCCCAAAACTGGGACTACCAGCTTGATTTTCCATTATATTCCTTTCAATGTTACAATACATATTTATACATGCCGAAGCATCCAATACAATGGACCAAAAACCATCGCATCCAAAACCATTGCGTCCAAAAACATGTGCGAAAATCATCCACAAAACCATAGGTAGGTCCACCCAACCTAATATAGGGTCCAAAAACAAAATTTTCCATGGCGCTACACCGGACCCCATAGAAGGGGGCTACCTACACCCCTCAAACCCCTTGTGACCCCCCGCTACGCAATCAGCACAACGAAGTAGGGGGCTCCACCCCCCCTCTAAGCCACCGATTAACTATGTGGGCTACTCGTGGAAAGAATGTAACACAACCCAACACCAAGGTCGACTCATCATATCATCATCATCATATCATCATCATTAAAAGTTTGTGTTGCACTTATCATTTGTGTTGTTCTTTCATATTTGAATTTTCAACTAATCATTATAAACACAGGAGGGTTGGAACACATGGAAGGTGACAAATGCGTGCATTTTGCTCTCAAAAATACATTGAACCAGTTTCTCCTCCTTTTCATATGTTCTAAACAACCAAAGGAAGTTGTTGCACTCTATATGTAGGGGACCCGTTGTGGTTTTAGAAGCTATTTTTTTTTTCTACCACGACCATCACTAGGTTCCAATTTGTTGGGCATCGGATCCCCCCACAACATGTTTTGGGGCTCAACGCCTAGGTTTTGGTCAAATGTATTGTAATACTCTATCAATTGCGGGCATGGAGCATGAAGTATAGGTTGAGTCATAGGGTTGTCTACCCTAAGTTTTGTAATGTAATGTAATTTCATGTCGGCCTACCCATGGTCCATGGACCATGGGATTTTATAAATAAAGCGAGACTCTAAGTTGTAAAGATAGCTAATAAGTGGATGAATAGAGTAGAGATAGATCATAGAGTGAGAATCTAAGTATATTGGGTCATAGTAGTAGGAATAGGCTCTACAGCTGAGTACGTAGAGGCCTAGTAGAGTCCGCAGCTGAGTGCACGGACCCATGCAGCTGAGTGTGCAGGGCAGTGTCGAGTCTGTAGCCTTGAACGAAGAATAATAAACAGAATTTGATTCCAAATTTTTTGCATCTTATTGTGTATTGAATTTTATTCATTTATACATTTTTGTTTATTACGACACTTATATGATTGCTGCATATCCTGTTAATTATCACTAGTCTTACACAGATAAGTTAAGTAATCAGGTAATAATAGGTTAAATAGTGAGGAACTGGGGTATAATATGGATCTCAGCCCGAGTAGGTTTGCACGAAGGTAGCATCACAGGTTGTGAGGGACTAATAGATGCGCATAGCAACATGTGCATGTAGTCAAACCGCGAACCACCAGAAGCTCATCAAACATCCCCAGGGTGCGAAAACCTGGTTCTAGCACCCTCCCATACTACTTTGGGTGAGACCTCAGTTCGCGCTCCACGGACTATTTCCAAAAGGGTGAGTAGTACCGGGAGTTGTTTGGCTAAATCAGCTCTGAACTTGGGTCAGGCCCATACAAGCCAACAAATGGTTCTGTTACCGGGACCGAGATTTACATAAGGGATGTCTAATGTCGTGCCAGTGGAATCCAACAAAGAAAGAAACTGAAGGGTGGTTGCACAAGAATATTCACGAGTTCACGACACAGGAAATCAGAAATTTTCGAGTATCTAAGGAACAGTGGTTGGAGCACTACTTATATATGAAAATCCATGAAATTTTCTTTGCATCCTTTCCTTCTGAGCTGTATGAGTGGATCGCGAAACTAGCAGATAGTCAGGGAAGGTGTAGGCTTGACAAACCAATTGTGTGGACTCTAGAATTAGTGTGCAGACTATAAGTGTCAGGAGATAAGATCGCACGAGCTGTGGACCATATGCTCGACTGAATTATAGGAGGATTTATCACTGAGTTCATGGTAGACATGACCGTCATCTATAGTGAGGTGGAAGCGACATTTCCTCAAGGGACCACGAGGTAAGTATATTAAATCTCTGAACACTTGGATTAATATGCTATTGTGTGAAAAGCGGGTTATGCGAATAAATTAATGTTTGGGACTACGTGAAGTGGGAAGATCTACAGAAGTGGAAGTAGCAAAGAATTGGAAACCAGCCCCTTAATTTCCCCCTTGCGGGAAAGCAAGGAAGAGCTCGCTAAAGTTTCTCCAAGAAGTGTGGTAAGCCTGATAAGGCAACGAATTTTGCGCTTACCACCTCCACCTACACCGCCATCCATCTCACCCTCTTCACCCCCATCTCCACCCACCCCACCTCCACCACCACCACAGTTCAATATGGCGAGTGTGATCAAACTACCAGTATTCAGAGGAGTAGGGAATGAAGACCCAGACCAATTCTGATTCGTGGTAAGAGTAGTATGGGAAGCACAAGGAGTCATGGATGACAATATCAATAAGGATACACCTGTGAGCACGTTGTAGGATCACATGTTAACATGGTACATCAAGCATTCTAATGACCATCCAAATGCAGGAACCTCAGAAATCCAGACCACGTTGAAGAGGGAATTTAGCTGGCCAAAGTTGGAAACAAAATCAATTATCGGGTTTAAAGAGATCACGATGCTCCTGGGAGAGAACCCCTGGGATTTGGACCAAATACTGAAGTGTGTGATTCGCGAAGCCAACATGACATTGACGGATGGACAACACTGTGCATGGTTTGTAGTGTCACTAACACCGCACTTGAGGACGGCGCTGCCATAGCAAAAAATTTCCACCTAGGCCGAAGTTTGGAGATGGAAATGAGATTATATGAGACCCCGATACAAGACCCTGGTCTGGGAGTCCAACAAATCTATGTGCAACTGCAAAACCTGTGTCTGGATATGCAGAGTTTGAAACAAGACAAGACACCTCGGCGAGAGGCGTGCGAGGAGGTATGGTGCATAAAATGGAAAGGCCAGGGGCATGACAAGGACCATTGTCCAGTATTCACGAATTAATTGGCAGGAGGATGGCCAATGCCATTAAGACCTGAGGCACAGGCATGACCAAGTGTGATTCCTGTATTATGGTGTGCGATCTGTCAGATAGGAGGAAAACACACTATGGATAATTGTCACCTATTGTAGAAGTATACGCAGACGTCCCAGCAATTGTTTTGTAATTTCTGTAGGTCGGTAGGCCATGATGAACGCACCTGCAGAAGCTCTGAACTAATGATGGATCAGACTCCTACCTACATGGTGCAAAACCTCAACCCAAACGAAGGAATGGCAAGCACTAGATTTCAGGGGTACGGTCGAGGTCGAGGTGGAACGGGACTAGGAAGGGGTCGCATACAACTAATTTGTTACGATTGCGGAGGACCAAGGATCTATGCCCGCGATTGTACAAACCTGACAAGGACATCATATTTGTACTAAACTTAGTTTGATCATAAGGCAAAATATTGCCCTACATTGATAGCGAGACTGCACGAAAAAGGGGTACTTCAACCCCCTCCGACTTAGAATTTGCAAATGATGAGGTCTAAACTGCGTGAAGAAGACCCAAATGTAAACATGATGCTCAGGAGCTACATAACCACTGGAGATGATAAAGGGAAGCAGTCAAAATAAATTGTTTGTGTTCGCAAGGATCCTACAAAGGAACCTGAATTTGATTTAGAACACGCAAAGGAGACATTCATGGGAGCTAAGAAGAGCTTCACCAAGGCCTCCACTTCATGTAGTAAGGATCAACTAGAACCAGGGATGGATCCTTCAATGCTCACTACCTTTCTGGAGACATGCATGAAACTGCTACATGACAACAAGGCAATAAAAGGAGTATAGGAACTTATCACTAGGTGCACGGGGTCAGGAGAACGATGCATGGTCTGGAAACTAGGGAAGCATGCATTGCGCATAGGAAGGGAAATGAGGTCGACTACACAAATCGATGAGTATGAAATGGATCAGGTAATCCTAGATCTCAGATAGGATGTGAATGTAATGCCAAAACAAACATGGGAACGCATGGGTAGACCCACGCTACAGTGGCCTCCTATTCAGTTACGAATGGTGAACCAATAGAAGGTCTTGCCCATGGGAAGATTGTAAGGGGTAAAAATAGATATTGAAGGTGCGAGTGCACAAGTGAATTTTGAAGTGATAGACATTTTCAATGAAAGTAATCCCTATCTTGCACTAGTAGGAATAGATTGGGTCACCGATATGAACGGAGTCGTAAATCTAAAGAAGCGCAAAATGATATTTGAAAAAAAGTCACTACACGTAGTAGTACCGCTAGATCCAGCTGAAGGAGCATGATACACTGAACCGGTGCATGAAAATTATAGTAATGACGATCTTGATTGTATTTACAAAATAACGGTGTGAGAAGAAGATTGGGTGAACCTGACTACATATGGAAGGATTTCGTGGGAGTGCGAAAGTTCCTGCACTTTGGATTCAGATGAAGAGATAGAGCGATGGCAGAATCGACTACACGAATTAACAAAGCTTAGTTGCAACATGAAGGTTAAATAATTATGCTCATGACAACAGAAACAAGGGATCTGCCTACATATGATGGGTTGACAGTGGTGAATGAATTGTTGAACAAATTTGAAAGCACAATACTAGAACAAGAATGGTTTGATGCTCTGAAGTGGGCACTGCGTGCAATGCTCGCACGATGGTGGGGTATGCATCATGGAAGTTTCGAGGATTGGTGAAAATGTAGAAGGATGATGTGCCTATGCTTTGGAAACCCCTAGCTCAGAACGAGAGCCAGTCAGCAGGGGGATAAAAACTTGCACTCCAACCTTTCCTGATCGGTACGGACATATGTTGTACAGCTCACACACACGCACACCACTCCCAGAATAGAGAATCGTAATAAATCACAGTAGCAGGAAAGGTGACACGCGCTACCAATTATCCACAGAGAAGCATTTTATAGGGTGTGCGAAGTACTGAACAGGGTTAACCAGGCGAGATGCATTGATTGGTACCTACGCATACCAGCAGTTCAATGGGCCTATAGGACCATATGCAAAACCATAGCCTCAAAAATGATTCCAAAGGTGTGGAACAGAGTATAGACTATAATTTCTGAAGAGAGTCCAAAGAGGAATCCACCCATAAGAGCTCTCGTAGTTGTGACAGTGTGCGAAGACTAGGACGAAGAAATCACACAGCTATGTGAGGTCAAATACATAAGGATTCAGGAAGCCATTTGGTGAGGGAACCTTAGACTTCATGAACTTGAGAAAGACCGGGTATGATTGACGATGAAAAGCATTTTGATGGATGCTAAGGTTAAGAGGCTAGAAAACAAGATCAAGCAAGCCTGTCTTGTCGATAAACCAAGGATGACAAGGTAAGGTGCGGATGATCATACCACTGAATTAGAGGAGTGTCGCTGAGAATTTATCTCTGTTGCCATGGCTACGACTAGATCTCACCAAACACAGTAACCATGGGAGCGCACTACATATGGTAGAATGCATGACACCGGCTGTCATGAGGGAAATTGGGGATTTTCCGCGAACTATATTGGAAGGAAAGTTGAAGCCTCACACAGGTGGCGCGACCACCTGACTAGCCATAGGAAGCACAATCTCAATGCTCCAAGAATTTGAAAGAGAGCGCGGGACTATAAAAGAGTTTATTTGGGAGCTGCATGATAAGGGAGGTGCATGCAGAATCAACATGTCACAAGGTTTGCGCCCGCACACGGGGAGGCTGCCCTACCACGTGGGTGGGCTGAGAAGTGACTGTCAGTGTCATTGTTCACGACAAGATGACTAATTTAAGACAAAAGGGAGTGGATGGCGGGCATTTAAGATGTGAATTAAGGGCAAGATTTGGGACAATCTGCCGCCAAGAAAGCATTGATGGCCCAGAATTGGGGGAAACGGTCGAATTTGAATTCAAAAGGTGCTATAAAAATTTAGGGGCTAGCCACGAGACAACACTTGTTCACTTGAGATTTGAGCAGTTGATTAGAGCACAGAGTGTTGAGCGCTGAGTGATTTTCAAGCCCCAAAGTTCGCGAATGACCACAAACAGTTCAAACAAGATGGAAACTACTAGGAAAGATTTGGGCTTTGCAAAAGGAACCACCAATGAGGCCGCATAGAACCCCATGGTACACAAGGTTCCCAAAGGTACTGAGGCTATGCTGGAAATCCCAAAATCACCTCAGACACCAAGACCGAAAAAATATAAGCAGGCAGCAGGACTAGTCTGCATGTCCCCAAAGAATCCGTGGTTTGGTAAACTCTCAGTGGAAGAAAAGGGCAAGGTTGTCACCACTGAGACAGATGACAAGGAGGAGGACCTACAAACTCTCATTGTTGAGGTAGAGGAAGAAAAGGACATGGAAGAGGACATCTAGCCAGTGCGCTCTACGGTGAAATTTCCCGAGTACGTCCCTCCACGAAAAGGGAAAACCAAGATACCAAAGGATCTAGATGCCACAAAGAGCACAATCCACACCCCGCTCCTCCTTGATGGAATTGTGTTTAAGGGCTCACACCTTGGATGCGTGCCCACAATGAAGTTTGAAGATTAGGACCTCACGTATAATGAGAAGTTCCCACAGTTAGAGAGGGAGAGCCTCATGAAGCAGAGCACGGAGGGGCCAATCACAACATTAGAGCTGCAAAAATGGTTGTGCGGTTTGGAGAAGGCTAGATTGCTTCATCTGCTATGGATACCACACTCACTGCACTCCCATCACTATTTTCATCATCAGGCAACTGCTTTTCCTAGTGCATGATGGGTACTTACGGCTGGAGGAGCCTATTCCCATCATGGCGGATCTCATCCACAGAATTTCTCGACTTCGCTGTAAGGGAAAGGACCCCGTGATGATAGCAGGAAAAAGTGGTGATTTGGCTCTCGCAGAAACCATGAAGAAAAAATCTAAGCTCGAGAATAAAAAGAGGGGTTACGCCATCAACAGTTGCAAGGATAAATTGGTGCGCATAGCCACCCAACTCCTAGCTAGGAAGGTAATGAGAAAATGTCGCAGTGATGAAGTACCAGTGGCAGTGGTTGTGTTGGCCGAACAATGTGCAGAGGGGCTCCAATTCAACTGGGCCAAGTTCCTCTGTGAGGAATTCTTGATCAAATACAAGGAAGCCCAAGAGGAGGGTAAGACCTTCCACTACACATGGTTTCTCTTGTCTATTTTGCTAGTAGCGGGAGAATTGCTAGAAAATAGTCAGTTCCCAAGCATTGAGCACGACTTACTAGAGGCTGAAAAGTATGCGTCGCTCTGGGCTATGAAGGATGTGAAGTAGATTCATGATACGAAGATCTTTTGGGTTCTCATGGAGGCGAGCATCTGGATGTGGATTAATAGAAGGCCATGCGTCCCCCCCATAGTACACAACAGTCTGCAGAGCTTTGCAGACTTCAAGGTGGACATGCATAATATTTACATCAAGGTGCAAAAGGATCCAGTGAGCAGTGGACCAATATCCCCTTCATCGTCGCTGATGATGCAATTTTTACAGTGTTAGAATCATGGTCTCCTGAGTGGCGCGCCTTGGATTTGGTGGATTTGGACAGGATAGCAGCATAGAGAAGAAAGGACAAGGCCAAGTTGTGCGTCACACAACTAGCTAAGAAGAGGTGCAATGAAAAAGTGGCAGTAGAGGTAAGCGCAGTCCGCGAGGCAACAAAGGTAGCCATGGAGTAGAAAAAGGCCGCCGAAGTAGCAGCAGCAGCACAGACAACATGGGTGACAACAATGCAGGCAGAGGAGCACCAGGAAGTGTCTACAAGATAGGAGGCAGAGGACACAAACCTTGTAGAAGAAGGAGTAGACCCGGGCACAACTTCCACCCAACTCAAAAGTCCACGCGCCACAGAGAGATCGGGTCCATGGAAAAAGGTCAGGGCCTCGAAATTGGCCATCGACCCAATCACATTAACGGAAGGTAACCTCTACAACATCAGCAACACAGTTCATGAGGTCACCAAGGAAGCACTCTAAGAAGCCATGCCAGAGAAGAAAACCGTGTTGGGTGTCGTAATGGCGCAGTTGCAGGAACTACCGGTGCGGCCCCCACAGGAAGGAACCGTAGCCACCTACGCCACAACAGGCATATTAGTAGCAGAGCAGATGTTGCACGCAAAGATGGCCAATATGATAGTGCTACCGGAAGGGGCGCTAGCAGTAGAGAATGAGATCTACAGAGTCGCGATTAGTAGGATCAAGGGACTTGGCCTTAATTTGGCTGCCCTTCTGCGAGACACACTATACCAACTGCAAGATGGAATAACAACAGAACTCCGCGCCAAGGAGGGCCGTACAATTCAAGTGATGAGTGAGTAAAAGATCAACATCAAATAGCTTAGCCTATAGCATGACGAACTAGTGTCACAAAACTAGTAGTTAGTGCAGAAAGTTGATAAAGCGTGCCGGCAAGTCCTAGAGTTGTCCATCACCACAGACCTACCAACAGAAATGCAGATCCACTGTTTGGCAAGTGGAGTCAGAAACATGTGTGAGGAAACAATCCTAGTGTAGCTGGAGTTGAATCTCCAGATTGTTGAGCTGTGGCTGAAGGCACAACCTTCCATTCCCCCAAAAGTTAGAGAGTAGCGCATTAGCGCTATCCAAACAGGGTTGGAAGAAATTGGATGGGCAGTGCAAGACTGTACCGGTGTGTTGGACCAAGCCTTTCATGTCCTCACATCCTTGCAGGAAGACCCCAACATACAGCTCCTGGAAACAGAGGCACGCGAGCTTCAGGAGCAGTATGACAAGGTAAGGGAAATTGTGCAGACAGTCATCCTCACTCAACGACTCACAAAGATGCAGCAAGCAAGGGCACTAAAAGAGCAGGTGGATGCCACAAGATAGAAAGAGGCACTTCTCAAAGCACGCATCCAACCATGGATTGATGAGGCCTTCACCATTACGTCAGATATCGAGGGCAAGCTCACAAATATGCAGGGGCTCTACGCACTAAGGCAAGGATTTGATCCTCACAAAGAAGCATCGGAAGAGCGAATGCAGCAGGTCAGACAAACCACAGAACAGTGTGTTGCAGACCTCCGAGCAGTGCTGAACCAGTTGGAGGGGTTCCGCACCAACTGAGTGACTTAGGGATGAGTCATGATGATTGTGTTGGGGGCTTGTTCGACATCAGATCCCCCCATAGCATGTTTTGGGCTCAAAGCCCAGGTTTTGGTCAAATGTATTATAAGACTCTGCGAATTGCGGGTGCCGAGCACGAAGTATAGGTTGAGTCATAGGGTTGTCCTCCCTAAGTTTTGTAATGTAATGTAATTTCATGTCAGCCTACCCATGGTCCATGGACCATGGGATTTTATAAATAGAGCGAGGCTCTAAGTTCTAAAGATAGCTAATAAGCGAGTGAGGAGAGTAGAGATAGAGCATAGAATGAGAATCTAAGTATATTGGGTCATAGTAGTAGGAAAAGGCTCTACAGCTGAGTGCACAAAGGCCCAGTAGAGTCTGCAGGTGAGTGCATAGACCCCTGTAGCTGAGTGCATAGGGCAGTGTTGAGTCTGTAACCTTGAATGAAGAATAATAAAGAGAAGTTGATTCCAAATTTTGTGCATCTTCTTGTGAATCGCATTCTATTCATTTATACTGTTTTGTTTATCGCACACACTTATATGATTGCTGGATATCCTATTAGTTATCACTATTCTTACACAGATAAGTTAGGTAATCAGGTAATAACAGGTTATAGTGAGGAACTAGGGTATAATACGGATCGCACCCCAAGTAGGGCTGCGTGAAGACAGCATCACAAGTTGCAAGGGACTAATAGATGCGCATAGGAATGTGTGCGCAGGGTCAAACTGTGGACCTCCAGAAGCTCATCAGACATCCCCAGGGTGTGGAAACTTGGTTCTAGCACCCTCGCATACTACTTCAGGTGAGACCTCAGTTCACGCTCCACGGACTGTTTCCGAAAGGGCCAGTAGTGCCAGGAGTTGTTTGGCTAAATCACCTCTGAACCTGGGTCAGGCCCATACAAGCCAACACAATTTCTCTTTTTCATCATAATTCATGTTGTGTGTTGTTGGTTTCATATTCGAGAATTGACAAGAATGCGCAGAAAATATTGCAACCCTCATAAACTTTATTGCGTTTTGATATCTCATTGTGCTTGTGTATTAACAATTGCACTGTAGATAAAAATAAAAAACTGCTACATTTGGGTCTGAGAGTTTGGTTTTTTTTTTTGAACTTGTTAATATAGGTAATTTCCATTCAAATTTTTCCATAAGCCCTCATCTAAAACTCTAATTCCATAGCTGCTACATTATTGATGCGCTAAATTTTTAAGAATTGTAATTTATTTGAGCTTAGAATTCTCTTTTCATTGTAAGCTATGACCAAACTAGAGCAGGAGAAGCACAAAGGGGGAGACATAGTCAGGTTCGAGCCTCATGACAATGCCTTGATAAAATCAGATCCAAAAATTAGTGTTGCATTTGAACATAATGGTTGCATCAGATTCTGTGAAAATATATAAGGTTGGAGAGTTGAGTTTCCCAGTGTCAGAGGTTACCATTTCATCTACTAAAGAGATCCCTCTGCATGGAGATAAATGGTTCAAGGGCATGCCTTTAGATATAGTTCGTTACAAATATTTCCTAAAGTGAAAGTACAAAAAAAAAAAGAATATGCAGATATTGTGCCAAGCGAATATCTACTTGAACCCTACAATAGACTACTTAAGGTCATCTAGAGACATTTCATTTGTGAAGGTAGATTTGGGAGGGTTTATTAGTATCACATTATATTGTTGATTCATTTCATAGGTAAAATCCTTCTGAGTCTACCTTTATACTTGCTTAGGATCATTGGTAAGATAGCAGACAAAGTTTGAGGTAAACAAAGTCAAGTGGATCCTAATCTCTTTCATTTTTCCTTGATTAATTTGTTAGTGGTGGAAGAGCTGAAAAACTAAAAATCAGGCATGGAAAGCAATATTGGATTCATCCAAGTTGACAGCTGAGTTTCCAAATAGCCCCTGTAGTAAAAAGGTTTCACCTTCATCTATGGAAAAGTGTTTTCAATCGACAATAGAGATCTCAGTAAAAAGGCCATCAAATTCAGCTTACCCATCAGATAAGAAAAAGGGTAAAAATCTTCATTTTTCTCTTGAGGTGGTGGATGTTCCTAAGAAACCACTCACAAGATATTTTGTGAAGAGACTTCCCATGGATAAAACAATTAAACAACCAACTAAAGTTGTAGATACCATACCAATTAATATTGATTCAAATGACAAGGATAATGAGATTGTAGAACTACATGAACAGTTAAAAAAGACTCATTTAGTCATTGCTCAACTTCACATGAAAATAGAGAGTTGAAGAAGAATGTTTTGGAGAAGACATCTAAGATTGATGGATTATAACTAATGATTAAGACTTAGACAACTCCATCTACCGCTAAGTCTAAAGCTAAAGAAAAAGCAACAATAGATAACATTCAAGAGCTAGAGACCTCATCAGTAGGAATTCCTATAACTATGTCTTCCAATGGGAAGTTGCAGCTACATAAAGAAAGTATGATGAAAGAAGATTCAATGCAAGAAAATAATAAGGTTGAGGTGGATGAACGTGAGAACACTTTCCATAGGCTGAGGAATCAATTGAATAAATCTCAAAATGAAATTACTAAGCTTAGAAAACAAGATGAAAGGGCCAAACAAAAGATACATGACCACTTGAACATTTGTGAGCCAACATTGTTTAAGTTCAAGTATATGTTGAAGAGAAATATGCCCCTTCATATAAAACTCAAGAATATCTTCAAGGAAAACCTCACTTTGAAAAATGAGTTCAGGGCTACAAAACAATAGTTGCAGGAGACATTATAGGAAGAACAGAAGGAAGAAAGAGGAAACCTAGACTTGTTGGTTGAGGCACCAAAGATTTGAAGTTTAGACAGGAAACTAAGACAATTTTTTTCAAGTGCATTAGCCAACATTAATCATTTTAGGGATTTTTTTGTAAAAGAGGCAGGTGACAAAGTAACACAACAATGTTTTTGCGTTACTGTCAAAGAATTAAATTTTGATTGAGGATTAGGGTTTTTGTGTTATTTCTTATGTTAGGAGGATTATGGATTTTTTAAGTTTTTTAGCATCATTAACAAATTATTTTCCTCAGCCAAAGACCCCAACGCTTAGTTAAACATAAGCAGGTGAAAATTCGTTATGCTCAGGCACTACGCTTCTGTTGTAGGTGATGATTTTTATGGGCGGTAGTTCATAGTCTAGACTAGTGTTTTCCAATGGGTTTCTGATGACTTAGGAGTTGTTTTATATTTTTTTTGGCACATCAATAAGTACAGGGGATGATCAAAATATTAAAAAACATCAACCCACTGTGTTTTCTGTTGCGTCTCTGTTGACAAAGGGGATAGCACAGCAAATGCATTGTGCTTCCACACAGTCAACATTTTGATCATGAATTTTGTATCTAAACCTCTTGTAATTCACTCTTTTGGTTATGATAAATGTCTTGAGGTGTTTGGGAGGTTCGAGCCTCATATTTATGCACGTATTGAATGTAATTTGTTTAAGAATGCCTTAACTAAAACAATTTCCTAGTTTCTAGAAACTAGTTCTATATTAACTGCTATAAGCAAAAACTGACTCTTTTTGGGAAATTAAGTTCATAAAGGTAGGACCTAATTTTTTTTAATGTGTATATGATGTAACTTTTACTAAGAAATGGCTTGGTTAGGGTTTGATAGAGAAGACACTATGCATTGTATATTTCCATAAAAACGTTTCAGTGAATGATGAAGGCTGAAGTTTACTTTTATAGGGATTCATGTGCCAATTTCTTCTGGTGATATTTTCTCCTGTGTCTACAAGTTTCTTTCTTGTTATTTCCATGCATAAATTTCATGCA
This sequence comes from Pinus taeda, assembly GCA_000404065.3. Lineage (NCBI taxonomy): Eukaryota > Viridiplantae > Streptophyta > Pinopsida > Pinales > Pinaceae > Pinus > Pinus taeda. Next base: position 21,405 of record APFE030449704.1, on the reverse strand, counting down.
TTCAATGTTTAGTTAAGTGAAAATTGTTTCATAATTCACTTTTAAGTGCTCCATTATAAGTAGCTAAGCATTTAGTGCTTTTCCTCCATTGAAACATTTGAAATTCATCCTCGGCTAGATGCTTTAGATTTCATCAATTCCACTATTCCTTTTCTGACCTCATTGCAATAAAATTTGACAAAAAACGCCATAAGGATTGCCTACCTTTCTCTTGTCTAAGGATTCATAATTTTCTCATCATATCACCGAAGACCATTAGCTCCATATCACTCCATTACCAATGGATTTTCCCTCTTCCCTACCATCAAACTGTTAAATACTATTCCTATCTAATCTTAATACCTAGCATAATACCTAAAACAACATGTCACCTCAGTGACTTAAGATTTATATAGACAGGGCCCTCTCTGAAGTTGGAAGGGATATATTATAGTTTTAAAGTGATTTATGGTTACCTTTGAGTTCCTCTCCTCATCCTGGAGGAATTACAAAGTGCTAAAAGGTGGGAGTATTTTTTGAATGATCGAAATGACCTCATTTCAAGATAAAGAAATGAAGATACACTTTTAAAGACAACATTTATTTGGTCACAAATATGGCAAACTAATATGAGGAAATAAAAATTGCTGCAAAACAAACATATATAGGTATTATTGATTCTTTAGAGGTAGAGTAGAAATGTATATTGGTTTTAGAATATCATGTGCACAACATGAAGCCATGGAAGGCCTTTACAGGAATTGTGTGTAGGGTGTTAAAGAGGGTTTCATGATCTTAGTGTTAGCAGATGGAGATCCACATGGTTATCCATTCTGGGTTGCCAAGGTTATAAAGGTCATTAAAGAAAATAAAGATGTTATATAAGTTGAAGTACATAGGTATTCCATTGATACACACCCATTCAACAATGTGTACAAGAAAAACATGGTAATTGATGAAAAAATCAACAAAAAGAGAAAAAGAAAGTGTCTAAATATAAATCATCACTGCAGTGGCCTCTTAAACTTGGAGGATGTTGACATACTTGTTTATGACTTCAATATAACAAAGAGAGGGACTCTTCACTTCAAGACCATAGAGATTATCAATAGGTATCTACCATAAGAAGTAATGCTAAGATGGGATTTTGTTTAACCCAATTGTAGATATAGAAGACTTTTGACATATGAAATGGTGGGCATACATACATACTTAAATTGGGCACTACTTGATTATATAGAAGAATATGGGCCATCTTCACCTGCATCGAGTCATTAATCTAAAGATGGTGTAGAGTGTGATGGTGTGCTAGAATGTATCAGTGAATTTGAATAATTGTATAAGACATTTTAAGTAAATGAAGGTTTGCATGGTAAATTGAACTATATATTTTGATTTACATATCATCTTACATGAAGTTATGAGTCATTTCTATGCTTTTTGGATTATATGTTTTTATTATAAAGAATTCATTTATTTTGAATATCCACAATGGAACAATAAATTTGAGAAATAGTTTATGTTTCATTCAATCTACTTAGTATTGATATTTTGAGTAAAAGTAATAAAATATTTGGAATTTATGTTGAATTTTTAAATTGTATGGAGATATTTTCATGATATTATTCATTTTTATGATTTGATAGATGATAGTTTAAAAAATGTTGCAATTTTAATACCCCATTGAAAAGGAGATGCTTCAATTAGATGGTTGATTCCTAATTTTTCGTTACAATGGGGCAAGTTGTCCTAGGCTAAGATTTCAAATGATCCAGGTGGATATTGGTGGCCACCCACCAAGTCCACTTGAACCCTCCCCATTGTTTCTTTCAGCATTTCAGTTTCCTTAATTCTAGCACAATTTACTATTTTTAGTAGTTTTTTGGGTTATGAACTTCTTGAGCCATTTTGAGGCTCTAAATGACATTTTTTGGGAAAACTAGAAGAAACATGGGCCCATGGACTTGCTCTTCCAAAAGTTGCATTTCTCAGATAGATCTTTCTAACGAGATATTGTGTGTGTCAAACGGAAATCATATGCCAAAGTTACGACCCCGGGAAGTTGACGTACCAATTTATCCAAACGGGGCCCACAGTTTGGCATTTCATCTTCTAGGGTTAGGTTTTTGGATGTTTAGGGTTGTCCATTGCTTCTCAACAATAAATAGGCCTTTGAGCCTCATTGTAACACAGTTCAGAGGCATGTAGCCGCCACATCTCTTCTTAGAGATAAGCTACCATCGCCTTAGCTAGTTTATTTCCATTTTTGTTTGTAAGCATATTTCAGAATTTTACAGTAATGAAACGAAGTATTATTTATTGCATCTCTATATGTGTGGTTATATCTTTAATTTGTTGCGTTCCTTTTTAAATCCGGACCATCAAAAGAGTTGTACTTTTAGCCTTTAAAATAAAAATTACTCTTAATGTAGGCATTTTGCTAAAGTTTTTTTAGTCATAATATTTGGTTTTGATTCCATGGTTGAAAAATGTGAAAATTTTAACGTCTTTCAAAGTCATGATATTTTATATTTAATGTCATTGCTAAATAGCCTTGGAATTTTCACTTGAAAAAAAAAATGTCAATGTAACATCAACACTTTTCATTTTTGGGGTGTTGTTTCATGTTTTTTGTGCAAAAAAAATTGGTTTTTGCTGCCATTGCAAAAAAAAGTTGAAATTTTACCTTGAAAAAAAATTGTTGATATAGCATCAACACTTTCATTTTTGGGGTGTTTTTTCATGTTTTTTGTGCAAAATAGGGTTTTTTGGGGCTATAGTTATCATTTATAGGTTACAATTTTTGTTAAGTTGGTAACATTTTTAATTATGGAGAGAGATACATAGAGAGAGAGAGAGAGAGAGAGAGAGAGAGAGAGAGAGAGATTGAATCAAATTTCCATTAAGAAGAAACATTACATGCAATGAGGTCAATTTTGTGATCTCTCCTTATCAACCTTTACTCTCTTCCCATTGCCTTCTTATAAGGTGTCTTGTTGATGGAGTCTTAATTAGGGTTTACTCCAAAATTTACATATCTATCAAGTTTCCATTGACATTAAAATATGAATTTATGATTTATATGTATGACTTTAGATGATAAGACCCCTAAGATTCAAATCAATACTTTGGTAGTACAAACCTTTCTAGTTATATGTCCATGTCTATCAGATGCATTTGTAGGTTTCAGAAAGCTTAGTTTCCAAATGGAAAGACTTTTGAGACTTTAGCTGCTTAGTTTGATCATAGTACCACTCATGATAGACTTTTTTTCCATGTTTATATGATTTTTAGGCTAATCGATTGGTTGGTATGTTTAGTTTCTCTATAAACAAATTTGATTTCTAATAATAAAATAACCTTTATTTAAAGACAAAAAAAAGCTAAGTTTTATATAAAAATAATTAAAAAATGGAAAAACAAAAGTTAATGAAAATATAAATAAAAATACATTTTAAAAATAAAATTTTATTATTGGAACTATGTTTATTCAGGGGGTTGTAATGGAGCCCATGAGGTATGTTAGGGTTTCTCTCTTTTGAAGGTCATTTGTTAACATCGCCGCCATAGTTCATGTAACTATAGTTTGAAATGGAGGATGACTCAAGGTTGTGGTTGCCAAATGCTTCTCCTCCTATGTCAATAGCCATAGGTGGAATCATCTATTTGAGAGCTGATTTTCATTATGTCATAGTTTTTCAAGTGGGCTTATGATAGATTTTTGGCTCTCAATATATTTCTTCAATTTCACTTGGGATCCAAGTCCAGTCCTTCCAAGACCCATGGAGTCATTGTTGTCTAAGCACTACATGGGTAGTTGGAAACCCATTTCACTAGTTGCATTTAGGACCATCAAGTTGGATTGGGGTTTCCATTCGGGTATGCATTTCAAAGTCAATTTTGGGCTTCAGAAGAACTCTGAGAGTGATGAACACTTTTGAGGGAAGTTCTCTTGTAAATGGTTTGTTAAAATGTCTCCCTGATCTTACCATGAATGGTGTTGGATATCCTACAAATTTTTTGACATGAATCCTTAGCAAAAATTGATTCCTTGCTCAGGTTTGAATTTTGCATATTGATTTTCTAAGATGGATCTTATGTTTCCATATCCTAAATCCATCCCATTAATGAGTGTGTTACACTGAAATTTGTCACCATGACTATCTGCAGTTAGTATGGCTCCATAAATAGTCATACTATCCTGCTTGTCAAGCCTTATACCTCTTCTCTCCATGTCAAACTTCAAGAAAGAGAGAAAGTCATTAAAAATCATGTTTATCTCTAGGTACGCAGGTTCTCTCTACCTTGCCTACGTGTACACATCCCAAGCTCATTGTACCTGCGTACTTGTACGCTCTGTAAGTCAAAGGATGGGTGCGTACTCCTGTAAAGGTCAAAAGGCGCGAGTTTCATCTTAAAAACGTTACTTTTGGTCATTTCTAGAGCATTTTAGAAGGTTGTTTGACATGTATTGAGTGCCTCCAGATGGTTCATGCATCCCTATGAAAGAGGAACTTATCCCACCAAGAGAGGAGCTACCCCATCCAAAAGAGGGAGTATCCCATTGATGTTGGACCTGATTAACTTCCTCTAGAACACTATAAATACAGGCATTGGGCCAAGGGGGGGAGGTTGAAAGCTGAACATTCCAAAGGGTAGATGCTGCTGGAATTAGGACTTCCTTGTAGAAGCTTGTGAGGAGAGATTACCATCCTTCTTGTTTCATTTGGAAGTGGGTGAGCTTGTCAAAGTAGAGGAAAACTCTTGCTGGACCCTGGGAGGAACTTGCACAACACCAAGGCTCAGGTTGTAATGGTTTCTTTTGTTTCCTATTAATACAAATAAGTCAATTCTTCTCAATAATTTGTTATTAATGAGTTATTTCATATACTCCTTGGTCTATATGTTGAATATGTTTTATTTTATGAGATATTCAGGTGCTATGTAATCGTTTGATTGTTAGTGAATGCAAGTTTCGAAGTGAAGGAGGAGCTCATCTGGATCGACGAGGTTAGACTATTACAACAGCGTTGGAGTACAGGTAGGATCTAAAACACTTGATTTCTCGTGTGATAAATGCATGTTTAGAGAAGGATTTCTCTTAATTGTCTTGTTTGTCACTAGAAAGTCTTAGGCTTCTAGGGGGGTTGGTTTTGTCTGCAAGATTAACTCTTTCCGCATGACAAATTGGCGACTCCGCTGGGGACTCCATTGATGTGATTGATTTTTCCTTTAAGTGACACTTTGATCTGAAAAGAGTCATTTCTTTTTTGGTTTTTGGCTGTTTGACTGTGTATTTGGGTGGGCTAGCTTAGAGTTAAGTTAGAATTTAGTTTTTCTTAATTTTTCAGTAGTACGCACCCTCTGAGTTAGGCACAGTGCATACCTGTACGCACTGCATCTTTGTACACAGAGCGTGCACGCACCTCTGCAAACAGGCTGCCTGCGTACCCTGTCAAAATTGTGAAAATTTCAATTTTTTCCATTTTTTCCTTTAGATTTTGTCTTTTATTAGTCTTTACTGCCCAGATCCACTGGCTATATGTCAGAGATCTTCACATGAACTTGTTTCGTTAGCGTCAAGAGTTTTAGTGAAATTCATAGAAGTTCTCGCCTTAGGGTTTTGATTTTTGCATTGGTCTTGTAGTGACTTTGACTTTAGAAGTTGTCAAACCTTGGATCTCTCTGGTTTTGTCAGTATTCTTAAGAGTCGGACCTGTCATAAAGTCTACCTGTGTGAGAAACCTACCTTTGTGTTGTCTCTTTGCGGAATTTCAAAGTAGCTTGTTGATTGAATTTGTGAATTTCATTCTTAAGAAAAGAACAAAAGACTTTGATTTTTTGTTTTGACAGGTTTATGATTCTGCATGAACTGGTCCTTGGTTTGATTGTTGCCGAGTAAAGCATCCCGGAATCATCTTAGTAGGCTTTTGCCTCTTTAGATTTGCTTTTAGGTAAATTTCCTTTTGATTTGCTTTTGAGTGAAGTTTTTCATAGGTTTTTATAAATTTTTCAATTGCTTTTGTTATAATAATTTTATATGCTTTATTAAATAGGAAAATACAAAAAGATCTCCTTTACGAACTTTGTTTTAAGTAGCATTTGAAGTTTTTGAAAGAGAAAGGAATTTTCATGCAAGTAATGAGTGGTCATGTGTTGTGTGCTTGGAAAAGATAGAGAGATTGTTTCTTTGATTGTCTATTGAGAAAGTTGCTTTTATTAAAAGTTTGCATTCTCCAACTCTCTTAATTAGCGAATTCATTGAAAAAAGAAAAGTAGTGTAAATCATTCTAGGTGCATATTTTTAGTGGATTTGAGTCGAGTCTACACATCATCAGTTTCATCTCCACTACCTTTTGTCTTAAAGAAAAGCCATAAAATCAATGCTTAAAGTAAAATCAACTTAGAAATTTTTCTTTTACTAGGGTTCTGAAGCACCAATATAGATCAGGCTAGTGTCTTGGAGTAGGAAAGTAATTAACTCTCCAAGACTACAAAACCAAACAAGTAGCTTACCTTGTGATAGGATAAATCTAGTTGTTGCATTTATACTCTGGGAAAGCTCCTCTTAAAGGAGAAGCATGAGCTCATGTCCGAACCAGTGAGGGGATCAATCCTCCCTCGTTGGGAACGACGCTAGACACACACATATTACAAATGGTAAACCTCGGATTAACCATTGTCGAGGAGCCAGGGGTCACTTATCGGTAAACCTTGGATTAACCATTGTCAAAGAGCTGGTAAGGGGATTGAGCTTGATACTCTGCCCTTGCGTGCTGTCGGAGTGTAGACTGTTCCCCTAGGTTTATTTGTTGTTGTTGGTGACCTTAGTGACCATTATCTTAGGATTCTACCCAAGGTGACGATGGAGGGAAGATCCCACTGTACCTGGAGTAGACGTCGGCTATACTCACTTGGATTTTCTGGGGGGTTCACTTCAGTCGAGACGGTTAAAGTGGAGGAACTTGGTCCAGTATATTCATTAAGCAAGTTGCCGGGGTAACTGTTCCACCCGCTATTTCTATACTGAATCCTACGAGGTTGGATTTCATCACTAACTAGTGTTTTTGGTCTGGAAGCTTACTGTTTGTGTTTGGTTTGACGCCCTAGATTCTTTAGGCGTATGTTTCAAACTTGATTGGTTCTTTAGCGACTTTAGGTGATTTTCTTGAGATTTTATTTTGTTTTCGTGTGTAGTAGTTAAGAGTTTTTAGCTATGGCTGAATCACCGAGACGCTCTCGTAGACTTCAGGGCGAGTCTCCTGAAGTTGTTAGTCTGGCCGATTTGTTGAGGCGATCCCGTAGAGCGCGAGGTCAACCTCCTGAAGAGGTCCGAGCTCATTATGAAGGATTGAAAATCCTTGTAACTCCTGGCGGCAGTAGAGTAAGTCCACCTGAAGAAGGAGAGTCTTCGTTGGTAGTCCATCTAGAGTACCAAAATCTAGAGACAGGTTATAATCCTGAAGCTGTTGCGGTTTCCGAGCTTCCTGGTAGTGTTTCATCTGCCAGCGATACAGGTGAAGAACCTCAAATATCTGAACCTGTTACTCCAACTTCTAGTGTTCCTGTTTCACCTAGGGTAGAAAGAGTCATCACCGAAAATCTTCCTTCTAGTTTGATTGCTATTGAAGAGCTTGCTCCAGAAGAAGATCTAGGCGCTTCTTATCTTGAAGAAGATCTACCTTCTCTCGATCTCAGAGAGCGTGAGTCTATATTTTACAGTCCTCCTCGAAGTACTACTTGGTATCTTTCGTTTACCAATTTTTTGGACAACTCAGTTAGTTTTTCTCCACCTCGTTTTCCTTTTCCACCTAGAGGTTTTACTACTCCTGTATATATGTCTAGTCCGTCATCTCTAAAAACCTATTTATACGGTGGTCCGTCTGTTGCTGCTGGGTATCATTCCATTTCTGGTACTTTTTCAGGAGCATCTCCTCGTCCTGTTGAACAGAAGTTATTATCTGGAAGTAGTGGTAATAGTCAGTTGAGTGTAGAAGAAATTTTGATGATGTCGGGTCAACCTCAAGGCAGTCAGTTACCGCCTGGGGGGTAGCCTCAAGGTACTCCATATGCGCCTGGGGGGCAACCTCAGGGTACTCAATATCTGCCTGGGGGGCAACCTCAGGGTACTCAATTTTCACCTGGGGGCAACCTCAAGGACAGTATATCCCTACGGGACAATACATTCCTCAAGGTCAACCCCAGGCCCAATATGTGCCCCAGGGTCAACCCCAGTATTCTTACGTACCCCAAGGTCAACCTTCATATGAGTATGCGCCCCAGAATCAATATTCTTACGTACCTCAAGGTCAGCAACCCCAGTATCAGTATGTGCCCCAGGGTTATCAACCCCAAGGCCAATATCAACCGCAAGTTTATCAACCGCCTTCAGGTCAACCGTATTATCAATCTTACCCTCAACCCAGTTATGGACCTCCATATCCTCAAGGTCAATACCCTGGAACGAATTTTGTGTGGGATCCTTCTCAAAATCCACAGATGTTGCAACCGAATGTGCAGTCGTCTTCCCAACCTAGACAGGCCGCTGGTCCATCTCAGCAACCCATCCAGTCTACGGCTTCGTCTTATGCATGTTCTGTAGTCTCTTAGGCTGGGCCTAGTACACCTAGTACTCCACCTCAAACGTCTGCTGCAACTACTACAACATCTTCTCCATCCACCCCATCTTCTTCTAGAGTATCAGTAGTTCCGGTTTCTATTGTTCCTGCCTCTGTTCCTTAGACCTCTGTACCTCAGTCCAGACCTACGGTCTAGACTTCGGTCCAGATGCCTGTAGGAAGTACGGTTGTTACTTCTCAGCCTCAATTTGTTCAACCTCCGTACCAAGGACAGTACCAACCTCAATATGGTCCTGCTGCTCAGCAACCAACTTACCAGTGTCAACCGTATCCTAGGTACACTTATCAACAACCTCAGCAACCCCAGTACGGTCCGGTTAATCCTGGTTTTCTGGGAGGATATAATATCCCTAATGCAATTCCTGTTCCAAGTTATCCTGGATATCATCCTCCTGGGGCTGGTTTAGTGACCCCAAGTTTTAGAGATCCGAACCGGAAATTGCCTTTTATCGCAACTTTGGATTTACCAGACTTGACGCGGCTAACGAACGATCCAATAAATTATCTTCCGTATTGGCCGCCAATGCTGAATAAGTTGCCCAGTGACATACCCAAGTTCGAAGGTAAGTCTGGAGAGGATTCGTCAAATCACGTGATGACTTACCACCTCTAGTGTGCGTCAAATTCTATCTCGGATGATTCGATCTGCTTACATTCTTTCCAACGTACACTCATTGGTCTCGCGGCCAAGTGGTACATTGAGTTACCATGGGCCTATTTTTATAATTTTAGCCAGTTAGCCACATTTTTCTTAACTCATTTTCAGTTGCCGGTCAGATATGATAACGGCACAGAGTTACTAACTTCACTAAAACAATCGACATCCACCTATATTTCCGATCATATTCAAGAGTGGAGACGTCGACAAAGGTTAGTGAAAGTTTTTATCCCGAACCAAATCTTAGCTGAATGGTTTGTTAAATCATTGTTACTGAAGATTACTGAAGATGTCGCTAAGGCCGGTGTAGCCACTGAGGAGCAAGTAATTGCTCAGGTGCAGTACCTTGACTTGGTTTACACTCAGTCGGGTACCTTACACGAGAAGATCCCAGATCTTCCAAGTTCAAATCAAATCGCTGCTGCTCCTTTGGGATCTCATGCCATTGATGGTATGATCGGTACAGTGAACACAAAGAGTAAGAAGAAATCTTCAAAGAATTCTTCTCCCATAATCACCCTAC
>APFE030449692.1:0-11055 GCA_000404065.3 Pinus taeda | reverse complement strand
ATCAATCAGCATCAGAATCAACATCACTGTCCCCATCATCATGGTCCCCACTGCTCTCCTCTGCATCCTCCTCCTCCCTTGTATCCATAGTCGCCTCTACATCTGTTGGTATGGAGGTTGACCCCAAGTCATCAAATCTAATAGGCTCTAGCACTGGATCATTGAGATCCATGTTGGCCAATGCCAACTCAACAGTGGTGTCCAGACCCATATGATCAGGAACAGTGTTACTTGGGAGCGGGAGTGAAAACGGGAGCGAGAGCGACATATTCAGAAGCTCTTGGTTTGGTGCTCTTGATTAAATACGAGTTCTATACCCTAATACATGACAAAATTCAATGGAAACATTGCAATCCCCCAATCCTAAAATCCTGAAAAACTGATAAGTCTGTTGGATTTTGAATGAAATCTAAAATTCTACTTTCTCCATATGAAATCCAATGAGGCCGGAACCACTCTCAAACATCCTGAGTCATTTCATGGTAATGTTAAAAATTTAAGTAAAAGGAAGAAAATGAAGATTAAGGAGAATGTCACTTTTAATTTAAGAATTTAACATTACCATGAATAGTGTATCAATACTAGGGCCTAGACTTGATCATGAAGCTGCCAAAATGCTCTACTCCTTGCTGCAACAGCACAAATCACTTGCCTACAGGACAAATCACTTGCCAAATGAAAATATTAATGAGCAAACACGCCCTTTTCTTTCCTGCACTGAGCTTAGCGAGTCCTGGAAACAGGACACGTGTCCCAAAATCGCGACACGCTTTTGAAAATCGTGACACAACCTCGGATTCGACGTGTCAGAAACGGACACGACGTGTCATATGATTTGGACACGAATCCGGACTGAATCGTGTCAGATTCACTGGATTCGGGATTCGTAGGGGGTTTAGGACGAATCCGATGACTTAGGTGCAATGTAGTGAGGTGCAACATGATGACGAAATGCAACACAACGATAGGTGAAGGAGTCACCTTGGAGAATTGGTTGAAGTAGCATGTCTTCAACTGATCTCATGTATCATTTTCTTAGAGATGATCTATGCTCTTATTTAGATAAGTCAAAGAGTTGACTTCTGTTGTAAACGTACTATCTCTCTCTTTCTTTCTGCTGAACTATTGAAGAACATATAAGAAGAATTGATCAAGGGTTTCCCCACATAGGGGTTTGTCCCTGGCTAGCGCCACATCTTGTTTCCTCTTGTCTTGGCTTGTCTTCTGCGATTTATGTTTATGTTCTATCTGCAGTTTACTTTAATGCTGATGTGATTGCTAATCTGGAAAATGTATTGAGCTAAGTGTGAAAATTGAAATAAATTGCTCTAAGCATAGAACATACCCAAAATTAACACCTTTTCACCTTCCTTTTTTATTAAATTCACTTTTCTTAACTCACTTTATGATATTTCACTTTATAAAGTTAAAGTGACTTCTCACTTGCCTAGGAAATATCACCCCTTCTCCTTTTTCAACGTTATAAAGTTTTCTTAGGGAATTTAAGCCCCATTATTAAATATTTCCCCGCTTTAGCCTATGGGAACCACTTTAGGCTAGTGGACTTTGTCATAAGTTTCCTAAGTGGTTGGGGACATTACAAGCACAAAGCAATTTTTTTGGGAAAACACATTATATTGTCGATTGCATTATATACTTCGTTTTTAAATATCAATTTTCTACGCTTTCCACAAGGAATCATTGATTTACCTTGTTATGAATATAATTAATAATTAATAGTTAATAACAAGTAGTATATTGAGGATGCAAGTCTCATAAAACATGACCATTCATTAAACTTTTAAAGGGTACATATCTAGGTACATTTATGGGACCCTCAGTTGTAACCAATTCATATTCTTCAACCATATTTTTTTTATATATACTTGTATCCTCAATGGATCTCTTCATATTTTAGGTGTTCTAGATTTGCTGACTCAAGTATGAACTTTCTTCATGACATACAAATTGAAAATACTATGTATTTTAGAATCTTATGTCCATTTTTTTTACCATTATCATATTATTAGCTCCTCTGGAAGAATTGTTGATGGTGGAGGTAAATGAGTTCTTATTACCATTATTTCTAGAAAATCTGGCTACAAGGAATCATTTTTGCTATTTGCAAGTCACACTTCACCATAAAAATGTTGTTTTTGCATTTATTTCATCAATATATGAAAACATCTTGGGATGTCATTGTTTATTACAGGTCATGTGAAGATGTTGTGGAAGCTATTCACAGCAAGCTGCAGAAGGTATTTACTAGAGTTCCTCTTGTGGTAGAATTTTTATGACTGCCTTATAATTTTCAAAAAGAGAGTGCTAGGTTTTATGCATCACGCTTTTATTTGTCATTGGCAATAATTTACTTTAAACGACAGAGATGCTGCCATGTTCGTTTACCCAAAATCAGCTGTTAAAGCAATTATTGAAGCGATAACAAGTATCAAAAGTCTCAATGAGCCAAACTTGGAATGTGATTCTTTTATTTTGTTAATTAATCCATATTTTCTTTTATTTCTTTTGAAAGTTTGAGAACTGATAGGTGCTAACAGCACTAAACAATAAAAAACAAAACAAAACTGTAGTAATAATTGTAAAAATCGACAACAACAGATTCAACACTAAAAACTGAAATCCCAGTAATTTTTTAGGAGTAGATTTGATTTGGCAATGCTATACTATAAATGACCAAAGATAAACCAACAGTAGCTATTAGTAACAACACATGAATGCCTGAAATCCTCGGTACATAAATCTGAAACTTTCCTAAGAAGGTATGGAAGCCAACTAAGGCCAAATCCCAGGTAGTATGGACACTGCCCTTGTACTAGTTGCAATAGCATGCACACTTTACCCCTCGATTCCACTCTAATGCTTAAGAGCCATTTTGTTGCTAGTGATCTCATTTTTTTCAATAATAATAATAATAATAAACAAGTTAAAATCCACAATGAGCGACACTTATGAGTGGGACATAATAAACACTAAATATAGGTGGAATTATAAAAGATCACAACTGTGAGGAACATAAATGTGAGCATGCTTAATAACAAACTTTGAATGTGAGTATACATTAATAGTTATCTCTAGGCATTGTAATTGGTGGCCATCAATACCAACAAAGATTCCCTTTTTTAAGGATGTCAAACCTCCTTTCCCAATCCATCTAACACAACACTAGACTTTTTGATTTAATTTGTTCACTGTGAAGCATGATAATAGTGTTTATTTCAGCTGCAAACAATACATAGTTTGACGGACCACAACAAAATGAAGTAACAATGAGATGAAAGGGTTGGGAACACTTACTAACCCAAAAGTGCAATGCACCAAAAAATGCCTATTTGACTATTTATTGCTAAGGGCTGTTTGGTCGAGCAAGCTTTCACTTTCACATAAATCAATTTGGTAATCAAACTTGGGTGGATTTTTCATTCATATAAAAATAATAAATATAAATATAATAATAATAATAATAATAATAATAATAATTAACTAATGGTTAGTTAGTTAGTAATGAAGAGGCATGTCTTAGGGACATGACCATTCATGAAAGGGCATCTACTTAGGATATATAAGCAGACCCTCATTTCCATTTGTAATAATCTCATATCTCATATGTTGAAATTTGGTACCGGAGGATAGGTGGTTCCTTAAGGCTTTGATCTTTGGCCTAGGGAAAAGTGTCCAAAAGAATTTAATTTTTCTCCCAAAGTAACTTTATAATTTTTATGAAGTTAAATCTAATTTAAAAGTGACTTTAAGTGATAAAGTTACTAAAGTCTAATTTAAAGTGATTTTAATAAAGTTAATGTAAAATTAGAAAGGAAAAGTGACTTTGGAAGTAAATGACTAAGTGGGTCTTTATTAAAGTTGAGTGAGTTAAAAAATAAAAAGTGAGATTTAAATGAGCATTTAATCTCAGCCCTAGATCTCAATCTATTTCAGCCATTGGATTTAGAGGTTACCCAAAAGTCACTTAAGATTAGATTAAAGGAGGAAAAGGAGGCAAAAGGTCATTCATTCTTTCATGAGCAGATTGAGAGAAGGAGAGCAAGAGAGCAAGGGAGATTTCTGGACAAGGAGGAGAAGGAGACAACAACTTGGCACACAGTGAAAGGCTGATTTTGGCACGATTTTCTAGAAATCCTTTATAGCTGGTTTGCATAGAAATCGAGGAGTCGTTCACACAGAAATAGAGGTCTGTACAATGCATTTAATGCAGGCCGTACAATAGTTTAAGGCTGAAAGTGGGCATGAAAATCGAGGAGGCCGTACTACATTTATTTTTGTCATGTTTGCTATAATTTCCAGTTTGCTGTGAGGCACGTGAAAAGAGATAAGTTGTAAATTTGCTTGCTGATTTTTTGCTGAATATTTTTCACTATAAAAAAGGCATTTTTAGAAATAAAGAAGAGCTCTCGAACTGGTTTTCCCCAAGAGTTGTAGGGGGTTTTTCCAGGGTCATATTGACCAAAAATCACTGTGTTCAAATGTGTTAAATCACTGTTTGTACTTGCTGATTTTTTATTTCTGCATTTTTCAGCATTCTGTAAAATTTCCATAAATTGTGTTTTCAGCTAAGTCACAGGACACGTCCCCTAGGGCCTCGTGTCCCGTATTTCACGTATTGGACACGAAAACGGCCCAAATACGTGTCGAATACGATTTTTATCGTGTCATAAAAAATGGAATACGTATTCAGCGTTGTCGTTCGTGTCATAAATTCAGCATACACGTATTTCGTGTATAGAATATGTTGCCCTAACGTATTTCACCGTTTTGAATATGTACTGGGGAAAAAACACTTATTAAAGCCTACGCGTGGTCTTTTCGGGGTTATTTTCGTTGGGTTATTTTCGTTGCTGCTTAACTTGTAGACTTATAGCTCAGTGAATAATCACCACCTCATGTGGTTGGCCACAAAGCCCACAGTTCAGTTCCCGTCAAATTAGCATCTAATCTGAATCGTGATCTCATCCTTTATTTTTCTTTAGTTTATGCCATTTTATGCCAGACACCTGGAAAAATCACTAAGACAGGAGATGACATATTTTAAAATTCAAGGCAGATCATTTCAATGGAATGATGTAACAAAACCGGTAAGCAATGGAGGTAAAAGAATTACATGACCTGACAAAATGAGATCTCTATCATATCCCCTGCACAGATTGCTAAGAGCAAATTGAAAATGGATGTAGTGTACAGACAATTTACATGACCAACCTGCTTGACTGATGATGATGATGATCGTCATACAGCTCTCCTAACATAACCGTCATTTTTACATATCTTGTAGGTGTACAGAGATCAAACTCCAACACTTATTTTGGACAAATGAAGACTCATATGCTTCTAAATTTGGCATGAAATTACGAAAAATCAATTACACCATAAAAACAAACTCCAAACAGGACAAGACGACAATAATCATAAGATGTCTATGCACATTAAAGATCTGAAATGTGGTATCTTCATCACAGGCTGGCATTTCTTCCCAGGGGATAGAAGAAACGAAGTAACAGAAACAACTTCATGGCTTTTGCTACTAATCACTCTTGACTTTGGCTCGGTAAACAACTCTCTTCTTCTTTGATGAAGTATTCTCAATTGTCAATATCACTTTACCCAGCTCATGAATTTTGAAAGAGTTACGTAATGGTTTTTCATCAGAAGCCATTGTATTCATTTTCGATATCATAATTGTGTATCTGCCTTCTGTATTAGGGACAAACTCTTCTCCATAAGTCACTTCCCAGCCCAAAACTGTTATATCCCAAACTATTGTGGATCCAACCTGTGAGTTCAACAAGGGAACAATAAATAAACTGAAGAAGCTCGTGAGTGAATAAGCTGCAGCCTGCAACCTGCAATTTAATATGGATAAAAACTATATTTTGGTGTGTATATATATATATATATATATATTATTAAATATATATAAAACGTGTCCCCCGTGTCCTGTTTCCGGGTCACTGCGTTTCGTATTGAATACTCGTATTTACGTGTCCTCCGCGTCTCATGTCCTCGTGTCATGTGACTTAGGTTTTCAGCATTTATTTTATTTTAATTTTATTTCAGTTGTTGAATGTATGGATATGGGAAAGAGCATTTAACTATATGGGAGAAATAAAGTGGAACTGAAAACCGGGGTGGGAAATGAAAAATTTCTACATTGTTTCAGAGCTTGAGTATTAAAGTGCACTTTGGGACAACAAGGAGGAAAATTACAGCTTGCTGATTTTTCACTCAGAAAATTCCAGCAAGCTAATTTTTTACAAACAACAGTTTTATCTTTACTACGCAGTGCTATTTTTCAGTTTTAGGGCAGCAGGATGTCATTGGGATTGAGGGTGGAGGATAGGCTGGATGGGCATACAAATTACAACGTTTGGAAGGAGAGAATGCAGAGTATCTTTGAGGAGGCAGAAGTCTGGGATATCATGGTGCATACCACACAGAACCCTGTTGTTGTGCCTACTGATGCTACTCAGTTGGTTGAGTATAATAAAAAGAACAACAAGGGTAAGAGGTTGATTCTAGACGGAGTCAAAGACCATTGCATTCGTCATGTGAGAGGAAAGAGCAATGCCCATGAGATGTGGACAACATTGTCCAATCTCTACCAGAGTACTAATGAGAATCGGAAAATGGTCCTAAAGGAGAAGTTGAAGAACATTAAGATGGGTAATGATAGTGTAGCTGGATATCTCACAAAGATTACTAATGTGAGAGATGAGTTGGCAGCAATTGAAGAGGCCATTCCATCCACTGAGTTGGTGCGGATTGCAGCGAATGGCCTCTCCCATTCATGGATGAACTTTGCTGATGGGGTTTGTGCACATGAGACCCTTTCCACATGGGAGAGGTTTTGGGATGATTGCATTAAGACAAAGATCAGGAAAGGTCAGCTTGGGGCAGCCAAGCCAGTTGAGCAGGATGAGGATGTAGCACTGTCAGCAGGAGGCAAGAAAGGCAAAGGGAAGAAGCAGGCTTCCACAAGCAATGGTGGGGGCAAAGACAAAGGTAAAGGTAAACAGGGTAACGCACAGAAAGACTATTCCATGGTGAAGTGTTGGAATTGTCAAAAGATGGGACACTATGCAGTTGTGTGTCCGGAGAAGAAGAAGAAGAAGGGGAAGAACCAGAGCGTGGCAGCTTCAGTAGAGGTTGAGGACTTTGCAGTTCGTTTTGACCAGGAGTTTGGGTTCACTGCGTATGAGTCCTCTAGTGCAGGATCACCTGCCACACAAGTTTAAAGGGAGCATGCTTTTCCCTCGATTAGCGGAGCATCTTCAGGTATTTGGTATGTGGACAATGGGGCTTCATGTCACATGACAGGAGTCCGTGAGTACTTCTTTAAGCTTTCAGAGAGTGGCACTGATATAGAGGTAGTACTCAGTGATGACAGAGTTGTTAGTCGGGGTGGGGACACTGACATTTCAGAGGGAGTCCAAACCTCCCTTGAAGGTGTCAGATGTTCTTTATGTGCCAGGGATGAGGAAGAACTTCAGATCCGTCTAAGCTTTGGAGGACAGAGGGTACGAGGTACTGTTCAGGGGAGGACATGTGTTGATGTATCCCAGGGGTACTCCAGCTGATTCAGCTAGAGTGATAGGTGTACGCCATGCAAAGGTGTACAAGTTTGCAATCCAGTCCCTTGTGGCATTGAGCAGTAGTACCGACAGCAGAGCTAGCAGTTCTGAGCTATGTGAGATTTGGCACTGCAGGATGGGACATATGTATCATGGAGCCTTGAGGACCTTACGGGAGGTCACTACAGGTGTGCCAGATTTTAGTATTGATCACTTTGATACTTGCAGAGGATGTGTGATGGGCAAGTTTGCCAAATCCCCTTTTCCCAGCAGTGACAACAGAGCGACTGGGGTACTTGATTTGATTCATTCTGATGTGAGTGGTCGGATGTCTCATGTTTCCTTGAGTGGATATGAGTACTATGTTTTATTCATTGATGATCACTCCAGGAGGACCTGTATTTATTTCTTGAAGACCAAGAGTGAGGTCTTCAAGCGGTTTCAGGAGTTTAGAGCTCTTGTGGAGACAGACAGGTCGGAAGATCAAGTCCCTGAGGTCGGACAATGGGGGAGAGTACACCCTTGGAGAGTTTGTTGATTATTGTGCGGAGACAGGCATTAGGAGGGAGTTCACTGTTCCTTACAACCCCCAGCAGAACGGGGTTGCGGAGAGGAAGAACAGATCCATCGTAGGGGCTGCCAAAGCCATGTTACATGATTAGGGGTTTCCATTGTTCTTGTGGGCAGAGGCCTGCAACACAGCTGTTTACTTGCAAAACATGAGTCCGCATCGTGCCTTGTGGCACATGACTCCGGAGGAGGCTTTCTCTAGGAAGAAGTCTGATATTGGTCATCTTCGTATCTTTGGATGCATTACATACTCCTACATACCGAAGGAGAAGAGGACCAAACTAGAGCCCACCGCAGAGAAGGGTATTTTTGTGGGCTATAGTGAGACCTCAAAGGCCTTTCGAATTTACACTCTTGCACAGAAGAGAGTTGTTGTTAGGCAGGATGTGAAGTTCGAGGAGGACAAGGCCTTTAGGAGGTCACGGGAGTTGAGTATCTGGATCGGCCAGACCCTCAGCAGCAGTTGAGTCAGTCGCAGGGATCCAGTGGGCAGGGATCATGATGATTTTGGGGTTTGTCCCTGGCTAGTGCCACATCTTGTGTCCTCTTGTCTTGGCTTGTCTTTTGCGATTTATGTTTATGTTCTATCTGCAGTTTACTTTAATCTAGGTGTTGCGCTGCCTCCACTAGTGCCTCTTCGCCTCTCTGCCTAGTATTCCTGAACTATCCCTACCTCTCTGCGGCATAATGATCACTTAGTTCAAATTTCTCAACTTCCTAGCCCCAGAAATTTCAAACTCTTGATCAGTTCGTTCTCTCGGTGTGTTTCTAAATGAACCCCAAGCCTCCTTATACTTCTCTCGTTGAGATTTCAACGACCGAGACTAAGTCTCTAATCAACGGCTAAGATTAAAAAACTTGACTTGATCTGCTTTCTAGAACATTCTCACCCATATTTTGATTAATACCCATTAATACTTTAATTTTCGTAAGTTTAGACTTAAACCTTGGTTCTGCAGTCTCAAAATCAATTATGCCACCAGCTAAAGTGCCTTTCGATTAGCTATTGAAAATCTGCAATTAAAAGATGATCTGAAACCTTGGTTCTGAAGAAAGAAAGTTAGTGATTTCACCAGACAAATAGCCTTAGATCAGCTGTTGAATTTCTTCTACTTGATTTTAATATACATTATCAAGCAATTTTTTGAAAAATACTGAAGTAAATTACTTCAGCAACCTACACCAATTTAATTTGATTACATGAAACAAGAAAGTTAACAAAGAACAAGATACATAAGACACCATTATTTTCGGACAAAATAGTCCCCCGAAAAGCCAATGCAGGAAAACCGGTGCAACAACTCTGAGGGTTTTATATTATTAAGCAGTAGTTCTGAAAACAATGTTGGATGCCCTTCTGACAATTCAGTTACAAAGAAAAATATAATAGCGGAAAACTGAGTGAGATTACCTCACTTCACCCGACGGTTTTCGGCTGATCCGACAGTAAAACTAGCTAACCTTGACTATCTCTGCGCTAGCCCTGCATAGGCCTTGCATCAGCCTTACGGGCTCTGCGTCAACCTTACAGGCTCTGCGTCAGCCTTGCATGCTTTGCTTCAGCTTTGCGCTGTCTCTTCTGCCTCCTGGAGCTCTTGCGTCAACCTCTTCCGGTTGTTTCGGCAACTCTCTAACAGTTCTGGATTTATGCGTGAAGGCAACTTTTTCCTCTGCGCTGGCCCTTCTGGCTCTGCGTCAAGCTTGCGTGTGCCTAGACTGGCCCAACGTTAGTCCCTCTAGGTGTTGCGTTGCCTCCACTAGTGGCTCTTCGCCTCTCTCCCAGTATTCCCAAACTATCCCTGCCTCTCTGCAACAGAATGATCACTTAGTTCAAATTTCTCAGCTTCCTAGCCCCAGAAATTTCGAACTCTTGATCAATTCATTCTCTCGGTGTGTTTTTAAATGTACCCCAAGCCTCCTTATACTTTTCTCATTGAGACTTCAACGAGCGAGACTAAGTCTCTAATCAACGGCTAAGATTAAAAACTTGACTTGATCTGCTTTCTAGAACATTCTCACCCATATTTTGATTAATACCCATTAATACTTTAATTTTCCTAAGTTTAAACTTAAACCTTGGTTCTGCAGTCTCAAAATCAGTTATGCCACCAGCCAAAGTGCCTTTCGATCAGCTATTGAAAGTCTGCAATTAAAAGATGATCTGAGACCTTGGTTCTGAAGAAAGAAAGTTAGTGATTTCACCAGACAAATAGCCTCATATCAGCTGTTGAAAATCTGCAGTTAAAATATGGTTTGAAACCTTTGTTTTGCAGGAACAAAATCAGTGATGTCACCAGCTAAATAGCCTCATATCAGCTGCAGAATTGGGTAATTAAGGTTCACATGCACTCTGATATCATAAGATAAAGATGAGATGATTTTATTAAATGTCCAAGTCCAAGAAATGACTGCAAAAGTAGGTCAATGGGGCTGAAGAAGAGTACAATCCATATGAATGCAATGTGGGAGTGTAAGCACAGGTCCTAGACAATGCTGAAAATAACATAAACAAAGAATGAAACAAGCGGTAGTGCTGCTGCGCTAAGTTGTAGGAAACGTGGGTCTAGGGTCCGTTTCCGTACGGAAACGAAACGGAAACGCGTTTCCGCGTACCGTACGGTGTGGAAACGCGTTTCCGTCCGTACGGGCGCGCTTCCACATGTTTCCAGGCGTTTCCACACGTTTCCACGGACGGAAATGCGTTTCCACGCCGTACGGGCCCCGTTTCCCACAAAATAACACTTGTTTTTAAATTTTTTTTTTTTTTATTAATTTTTAATTTTTTTTAGGGTTTCTAATCACTTCTAAAAACCATTTCTAAAGTTATAAAATAGCAGTGCCTCTCATTCTCTCATCATTATGATTGCACATATATATATTAATA
>APFE030449688.1:17153-36534 GCA_000404065.3 Pinus taeda | reverse complement strand
AGTGTTAGAGAATCTAGAGATAAAGAAGCAGGTAGAGGAGTTGCTCGATAAAGGGTTTATACAACCAAGCACATCACCATGTGGATCTCCAATCATGCTGGTGAGAAAGAAAGATGATATATGGAGAATGTGCATTGATTATAGAGCACTAAATAAAATAATGATCAAGAATCATTATCCTCTTCCTCGTATTGATGATTTATTAGATCAATTCAAAGAAGCAGTTTACTTTTCTAAGTTAGACTTGTGAAGTGGTTATCATCAAGTCCGAGTTGCAGAACAAGATGCATGGAAGACTACTTTCAAGACAAAGCAAGGATGTTATGAATGGTTGGTTATGCCTTTTGGCTTAACTAATGCTCCTGCTATATTTATGGGAGTTATGAATGATTTACTTAGACAATTTATTGATGATTTTGTAATTGTTTATTTAGATGACATTCTGGTTTTTTAGTAGTACATGGGAAGTGTTAGGTAAACTTGACTCAGGATGGAGTCAAAGTTGACCAAGTTAAATAGTGATGGTTTTGGGGCACATGGTATTGTGTACCCATAGTATTTTGCATGTGGTATTATATGCAATGGAGCTTGTAAAAGGCTGGAAGGACTTCATTGTAATGTAGGCCTGGAGGTGAGCGGTGAAGGCTCACTTCATCGGTTTGGTCAGGGTTTTGGCCAATGCTAATGAGATATCATTAGGTTGGTTTTTTCCCAGATTTGGGGTTTTCCTGGATAAACATGTATGCTTATGAGATTATGTTTGTTGCTAGTTATTTTTCATCTCGGTAAATCTCAATATTAATTTATGTTCTCTGGTAAATTTCTTAACAGGAAGACCATGTAAAGCATGTAAAGTAAGCTTTAGATGTTTTAAAAAGAGAAAATCTCCATGTAAAACTGTCAAAATGTGAATTTGGCAGAACATCTTTAAATTATTTGGGTCATATTGTAGGGGGTGGTGACTTGAAGATAGACCCCTCTAAGGTTGAATTCATTGTAAACTAGCCTAAACCCAAATCTACTACAAAGGTTAGGAGTTTCCTAGGGGCAGCACAATATTGGAGAAAGTATATTGCTAACTTTTCTTCAATTGTAGCTCCATTACATGCTTTAACAGGATTGAAACTAGTGTTCAAGTGGGGAGGCAAACAGCAGAAAGCCTTTGACACATTAAAAGAGAAAATCAGTACAACACCAATGCTAGCATTGCCAGATATTCAACATCCATTTGAGATTGAGAGAGATGGCAGTGACTATGCCATGGGAGCAGTGTTGATGCAGCACGGAAAACCCATATGCTATCATTTCGAGACATTTACTTTTGCAGTAGTTAATTATCCCACATATGATAAAGAATTGTATGCATTAGTACAAAGTGTGAAAAAGTGGAAAAATTACCTAATGGGTAAAGAAACAATCATGCATACAGATCATCAACCACTTCAATATTTGCACTCACAAACTAAATTGCAGAAATCAAGACATTATAGGTGGATGGGTTTTCTACAAAAAATTTGTCTTGTCATTAGATATAATAAGGGCATACATAATAATGTTGCAGACATGTTATCAAGACCAATCATAAATGCATCTACTATACTTAAGAATAACTGAGTAATGCATGAAAGTTACATTGAACAATATGCTCAAGATATAGATTTTAAAGATGTATATGCAACTTTAAGTCATGGCAAGCAAGTAGAAGAATTAGATTATTATGTAAAGGACCAACTCTTATATCATTTAGGGAAGTTATGCATTCCACAAACTGAAAGAGTTAACAAAATCCGAGAAGCACATACTTCTTTCATATCAGGTCATTTTGGTGTAAGTAAAATAGTTGCATAATTGCAAAGGTTCTGTTATTGGCCAAAAATGCATGAGACGGTTTCGAGATATATCAAAGGGTGTACTATGTGTGCTATAAGGAAGCCCAATAATATAAAATTAGGCTTGTACACTCCACTTCCAATTCCTTCTTGTCCTTGTTAAAGTGTTTCTATGGATTTTGTTGGGGGATTGCCAACGTCTAGGAAAGGTCATGATTATTTGTATGTTGTTGTGGATAGGTTCAGTAAAATGTATTTTGATACCATGTAACAAGCAGGTTACAGCTGAACAAACAACAAAGTTGTTTTTTCAGAATGTATGGGTTCATTTTGGGTTACCCACTTCTATTGTATCTAATCGAGATTCTCGCTTTGTTGGGAAGTTTTGTTCAAATCTATTGGAGTCGATGGACACTAGGTTGAAGAAGATCAAAACATTTAATCCACAAAAAGATGGTCAAACAGAAGAGGTCAATAGGACAGTGATCCAATTGCTCAGAGGTTATTGTAGCAAGAAACCTAAGCTTTAGGATGAGCATTTGTGTTATGTGCAACATGCTTACAACCGTGCCAAGCACTCTTCTACTCAGAGATCTCCTTTTGAGACTTGTTATGGTTTTATACCAAAGTCTCCCTTGGATTTTGTCTTTGGTAAAGACATAGCAGTTGATGGACACAGTGATGTGGACAAAGCAACCAAGTTCATTGAACAAATCTAGGAAATTCACTAGGTAGTACAGGAACAACTGGAAAGAAGTCAAGCCAAGTACAAGGCAGGACATGACAAGCATCGATTTGAACATAGTTTTCAAGTTGGTGATCAAGTTTAGTTGTACATCAGCAAAGACAAAATGCAGGGTGAAGGTAAGAAGCTAAAACCAACAAGGTATGGACCTCTCAAGATACTTGATAAAATTGGTGAAAATTCTTTTTTCATTGATTTGGCAGCTTATGTGCATATCTATTCAACTGTTAATGCAGAAAACTTTAGATTGTATGAACCTTCATTGATTGAAGATCTTGAAGAGAAAATCCAGTTGCCTTCTATTAGGGATTTGTTGCTTGAGTATCTTAATGAGTTACAAGAGGACACAATTATGGAAAGGAAGGTAAGAAATACATGTCAAGTGGATGTTGAGTACCTGAGAGTGGGACTCAAATGTTTAAATCCAAGCAGAGCTCGATGGATGGAAATTGGACAAGTGAACGTGCAGTATCCTCACTTGCTCGAATGCTAAAACCAACTTTTGGTGGTACAAAAGCTTTTTAGTGGGAAGGCGTGATCCAAAATGGATCTTGGAAAAACCTCTTAAGTCTTCAATTGTATTTCAAATGGGAAAATATGTTGTAGTGTCCCTTAAAGAATTATCGCATCGCGGCCTTTTATCACACCGGAGAAATATATGTTTAAACCATGAAAAACAGAGTATAGCAGCAAAACCTTCATCGCATTCCACACACACACACACACACACAGAGATATATATATATATATATATTATAATGAAGCTTCATTATCGCATTGAGGAAAAACCAAAGAGAAGTGTTAAAAGACCGTGGCCTTAAGGAATTATGATAGTGATTAGTGCGATTTAACGAGCACTGTTGATTGAGCATGCAGATCAATGATCTAGATCAACTACCAATATCAGATCGCATGGAACCAAAGGGAAGTTAAAACGTGTGCATATTGAATACTCGCAGACTGTAGGATCAAGAGATCTCATCATCCAATGGATATCGGGTGATAAAGTAATCGGAATTTAATTAAGAAATCAAACCCAAACTTTAATAGATTGGGAGTTTATAATTCTCATTAGGTCTGTAAAGCTGGTTAAGTGTCGGGCAAGTTGTTCACTCGAAATTGTTGTGTACCATCAGATCCACTAAGTGTAGATCAATGGCGAAGGGTTGTTGAGCAAGTTTTGTTTGATCAGGAAGTCATCAACTGTTGATCTGATGGCGGAAGATCCAATGGTGGAGATTATGTATATCGCATCATAGATCCAAAAGGGGAGGACTTCACACAGGGAAACCCGAAAGGAGTATAAACATCATTTCATAGGATATTTGAGTTCCGATAAAATGTTTTTGTCAAGTTTTTCAATGTATTCTATGTATTTCTTTGTATTTCCGATAAAATGAAATAAGGCCCAAATATGTATTATATCGGGGGATTTGTGCAGAGGGAGACCAAACAGTCAGTTTCACCATGTCTCCCGATCCTTTCGTTTCTAAAAGAAACAGCTACCTATGTGCCTTAAGCGTTTTGCATTGAGTGTTTAACGCTCGGCAGGGAGATGAAGGGACAACGCCGGGAGCCAGAAAGCCCGAGAATGGAGGCGAACAGATAGTGCTGAAAGGCTTAAAAGCCATTCAATGGCATCATAAAAAATGGAAGCAGTTGCTCAGAGACAGAGAGTCAGAGAAAACATAGCTATGAATAGTTTATTAGTGGCACTAAGAGGGAGACTCTGTGTGCTCTTTAGACTCGAGGTTTTCGAATGAAATACCTATGTAATATCAGTGTTGTTGTGTGATGGCTCTAATTGAGCTCACACCTATAAAATCTGTTCTTGAAGACATAATATAGAGGTTGACACTGAAAGTTGGACCATGAGACATAGCCAGGAAGTCTAGTGAACTCCTTGATTATTTGTTGTGTTGATGTGTGTGTTTATTATGTTTTATAAATGTTATTTGTCTATATTATTCACAATCTTTTCAATCCATTGTACTAAAAAATATAGGCATCCCTACACATGAGTCTGTAATACCTTTTCTCCTTAATTTAATATCCATTTCAGATCAAATGCATATTTCAAAGCATGTGATGCTTGACAAAGGATGGGGAGGCCTTCATGAATGGATGAATTTCCTTTTAATCCTCAGGTTTCATTGTAGGTATTTGATAAATGGGCCATTGAATTTATAGGTCCAAAAAAACCAACAGGTAAGAAGACAAGCGTGTGGTATATCATTATTGCAATAGAGTATTTAACGAGATGGGAAGAAGCGTAGCCAGTGACGTGAAGTTTTTGTTCAAATATGTCTTAACTTGGTTTGGTTGCCCTAAGATATTGATGAGTGATATGGGTACACATTTCTTGAATGAAATGATCAATGCAATGCTTGAAAAATTCCAGGTGTATCACCAGAAGAGCACGCCCTATCACTCACAGTGGAATGGCATGGTGGAAGCTTTTAACAAAAATTTAGAGAATGCATTGACGAAGGTCCACAATGCATAGAGGAATGGCTGGGACATCCATGTCCCTATTATGCTATGGGCTTATAGGATGACCTACAAGAATTTTACAGGCCAAATGCCATTTAGATTGATCTATGGAATTGAAGATGTGATGCCTATGGAGTATATTTTGCCAAGTTTACATATTTCTTCCTTGACAGAGATGGAAGATCACAAGATCTTAGAGGAATGGCTTGTGCAGATCATGGGGTTAGAAGAACATTGATTTCTTGCATGAGTTCACTAGCAAGTGAAAAATGAATGAGAGAAAGCATGGCACGATAGACATATTAAGTTGCGCACATTTAAGAGAGACGATTTAGTGCTGCTATATGACAACAAGTTCACCAAATTCCTAGGGAAATTTCAAATCCACCAGTTGGGACCATATGTTGTTAAGGAGATCACAGATGGTGGCACAATTCAGCTCACAAAATTGAATGGAGAACCATTTCTTGGGAAAGTGAATGGAAGGAGGTTGAAGTTGTACACAGGGTATCCTACCCTTGTGCAAAGACTATATGGAAGCAGGACAATATTAGTAATTTAGGTAGTTGCAAGAGATTGCAGGACTATAAACTATGCTGCCCAAAGAAGAGAAACATATGGTAGGAAGGTTGCGTGATGACTAATAGGAGTGTGTCAGGATAAGCTGCATTTGATGAGTTGCACCATGGAAGATGGTGTCACGTAGACGGTTCAAAATGTAGCTGTTGAAGTTACTATTCATGATTTGATTGAAAAACTTTCATTAAAAGGAGTGGGTAAGTGCCATTTATGGAGAAACTCTTTGAATATTTGCTGCCAAAGAGGTATTTATGATCATAAATTAGAGGGAACGATCGCATTTGAATTCAAAACCTCTTATAAATTGAGCATGTTGGTTCATTGAAGAACACTTTTCATCCTGAGAATTGTTTTTGAGTCTTTGTTTTCCATTTATAAAAAGGGAAGATTGGGAAGAATTTTTGTTGCAACCCTCATTCACAAATTTGTCCGCAAAAGCATAAGAACTATTCCTAGAGAAAATGATTGCCACAGATCCTGAGGAAGCCGTGAGTTCTGAAGCTGTCATCTGTAACATGGCGGCCCCTGAGATATCAAGTATGGAAGCTACAACCACTGTTCCTTTGGCACCAAGGTCACCTAGGCCGAAGCAATTGGCTGCCAAGGAGAAGCAAAAGAAACCTATGCCGATGAGACATTCACCGAGGAATAATTGAAGGTTCAATAAAAGGGTAAACAACTGGAGAAAGTGGTTGACCAAGAGGAAGATGAATTCCAAGAAGTGGAGGAATTGGATGTTGAGGAGGTCGTGCCTATCACACGACTCCCAGATTATACCCCTCCATGGAAAGGGAAGCCCAAAGTTATGAAAGACGTTGATTCCACGAAGTTTACAGTCTTGACACCCATGTTTCTAGAACATGTGGAATTTGAAGGCACAACCTTAGCGCACATTCATGTGCTGAAGATAGAGGTTTGGCATCTCATGGACCATGCGAAATTCCCATATTTTGTGACTAGAAGGTACATAATGAAGATTTACTACAAAGAGATTGGGATTACATTGTTGGAACCATGAAATGGGTCAGAGGTGTTGAGCAAGCTGGGTTGTTGCACATGCTCTGTGTACTACATTTTCATATATCAATTATCAAAATGGTGTGTGTGTGCCAACTCCTCATGCTGATGCATCATGGGTTCCTATGGCTTAGGGAGCCCATCCCAATCATAGATATGCTAATTCATCAGATAATGAAACTTCCCTACAAGGGAGCGGACCTGTTGAAGCCCCAAAAATCCGGTCGACAACAAGGGGGATAACCGCCCAGTCCGGACCTTGCTTGGCAGCTCCTTATCCATTTGGTATAGCGGGTCCAACTGGGGATAATGGGACCAGTTTCCCAATCTAAGGGTGTGTGTGTGCAAAATTGGATGTTGTTGATCTAAAAGTTCCTATATAAACTACTTTAATCTAACTCTATGCTATTGTAATCTAATTAAAACAACACATCTAATCTATGCTAACCCGAGATGTAATTCTTCTATTATGCAATCTAAAGAGATTTCAAATAATAACTGGTAATAAAGATCATTAAGTGATTATAAGAATGGAAATCAATTAAGATGAACCACTTTGCATAAAAAGTTAGGCAAAACAGTTGTGAACAGCATATCATATAATAAGTCATTCACATATTAAACATAAATAAATTTCTCTACTGTACAAAAGTGCCAAATGGTAACACAAACATTAATGTAATAACATATAAACAACTAAAAACTGTATATTGCTTTAAGAATATAAGCATAAATGGTCAAGAGATAAAAGTACCATTTATGACTGGTCCTACTCATAAGCTTCAAGCAACAATGATTTATCTCTCCTTGTTCTAATATCTACTAAGAGTACAGAAGTGCAACATCAATAGCAGATATCAAATGCAAACATCAATAAACCTTGATCCTTTCATTCATCAAAACCTCCTCTGAGGGTGCAAAAGTGCATGTTCTGAGGACAAGTTTTTGACAAATTCCTGGACCTTTCTCTAAATGCATGAGAAGGGTTTAAATAATACTAACTAAATCTAATAATAGTTTATTTACAAAAAATCAAGATGCGGTTTTCAAATGACCGCCCTTTTTCTAATCTAAGTTTCAAGCAAAAATAAGATTCAAAACTAAACTATTTTTTGTATCTGGTCTTTAAAGCTGCATGTATTCAACATTTGTTCAAGGAGAGTCAGTTGGCTAACTTCTGCTTTGAGCTGGGCTAAGAAAACGGAACCGATGAGTGTTGGCACTACCTTTTCAGCTGCATTTATGATACATTTCATGATCATCCACTGACTATGTGGTTTTACCAAATATGCCCACTAACATTCCCAATTTAATCTTTTTAGTAGTTGGATTTATTTTTCCTTTTCTTCTATTATCTTCTTCAAGCCTTCCTCTAATTTTGGTTTATTTGGTAAATATCCCGGAGTAGTTTCAACGATTAAATTTTCTCTGTGCAAATTCTCATTTATACAGTCAATTAGAATACTTGCTGTCGTAGCTACTGTTCCTGCTGCTTTTTTTGCTTCTTTGATTTGATCATCCCACTTACTTACTAAAGAGCAACTCTTTATGATTCTCATTTATCCTGGGTGCGCCTGCCTCTTTTCCTTCATGTCCATCCTACCAAGTCAGATAATCAGTCACCTGTTTGTCAGCCAGATCATAGTCGCTTCGTAATTCGACCACTTGATTAGTGCTATTATCACTCATTTTGCAATAGTAACTCCATTGTGATATCTTTTGTCCCAATGCTTCTTGTTGTTGCAGTAGTTGTTCTTTCAAGGCAATAGATTCTGAAATAAACGCTATAAGCTTAGGCTCATCTTTATGCATCTCTTGTAAATTTTGCAATTGTTTTCCTTTCTCGTCTAGACTTCTTTGATAACCTATTTTCATTTGCTGGAAATCTTCTTGCAACTTTTCAAGCTGGTTGTGTGCCTCATTATTAGCATTGGCCTGTTGCAATTGTTGTTGTAGTAACTGTATTTGATCTTCTTGTTCTTTTAACAATTGTTGTACTTCTGACGCTTTGTCAATAGTCGCAGAAGCATATGCTCCTACGATCTGAGACAATTTAGTGAGATTTTCGGTTGGATTACTATTGGGGTCTTTCCATAAGACGTCCAATTGCTCAACGTCTTGATGCAGTGTATTTTCCAACTTCCTTTTCTTTCTCTATCTTCTTACTACTGCTTTATGTTGAGGACTATAAAATATGTCCAGAGGAGGAATTTCTTCTATATTAAGTACAAGCTCAGAAGATGGAGTGATAGGAGCATGTTCTTTTTCTGAGATATTGCTGACTAAGGTTGGGATTACTCCCTCTGCAATCTGAGTATTGCTCGTACGTGTTTTTGGGATTTTTCCTTCAAGATTGATTAGTTCATTGAAGGTTTCCCATTCCTTATCTAGCTCAGTTATGACAGGTGGTGATTTGATGATGAGAGAGGGAGGATCTTTTTGCGAGTAGGTAATAACTTGCGGTTGCGGAATTTCCATTGACTGAGCCGTGTCCTTAGCTGCCTCTTCGCTCTTATTTTGGTTGTTCCCAAATCTTTTAGAATGTTCAGATACTTCTTGCACAGATTTAGATTTAGATCTGGAACTGCTTGAATTTCCACTGAGGCTAATGCTTGGAGTTGGTTCTCTAGCAGGTAATCGTAGCTTTTCTAAAGGAATAGTGGCCAATCTTTTTTCCATGTATACCTTGAAATTTTGAAAGTCTTTTGGAGATAATTGCTATTGGGCTTCCCGCAAAATTTCTTGAAGCGAGCCTTTATTTTGGAATAAGTCATCAAATAAGTCCTTTTTTCCAAAAAACACTTTCACCTTGACTGTAGTTGTGAAATTTTGAGCAATTTCATTTAGGTCAAATGGTCTTGCTGGGATTTTAAATAACTGCAGACATGTTATATTCTGTATTTTTGTAAACTCATGACCCACATCGAACAGCGAAAAGGCCCCACAAACCACAGGAAACTGTGGCCGTATAGCCTTCTTCTTGTCCTTTAAATCCTTTGTTAGGCCGCCTTCTGAACAGGTTTGATATGCAATTTCTCGAGCCAGAAGTTTATCAGGGATATACAAAGGTAGAACATGGGGGGGGGACAGTGCTTCCAAATACTCTAACATAGGTGTATAATTCCTCCCCGAACCATCTTGCGATGGGGATGATATCTATCTGTGCCTCAGGTGAGTACCTCGGGGGGTCTTTATCATATAGCATTCTATACAAGGGTAGGATAAGCCCATGACAAATTTGGTAGAAATGTGGAATGAACTGGGAGTCCCATAATATTTTATGATAGACATGGATGGATAATGGGTCTTGAGTTGTCCATTTCCAACCCATGACAGGAAATTTAGACACATAACAAATCGAATCCATAACATATGCAGATAGGTAAAAAGGAGGATAAACTCTTTGAGAAATGGATCTTTTAGACCAGTAATTGAGAATAGCCTTGACTAGGTTATCAGTGAATGATCTGATGAGCCCTTGTCTATCTTTCATTTCTGCATTATCAAGTATCCACTTGATCATGTCCGTATATGGGAGAATTTTGGGCCTTGCTGCTATTGTATGTAGGAATGAGCATGCTAGTTCTTCTAGGGATGCTTCAAAAGAACCATGTGAGTCTAAGCCAGCGGTAACGTTCATTATTCTGGGGTTTTCTTCTTCAAGCAATCTGTACATGCCTTCCCATGTTGATATCCCTGCGTCTCTGTTACAAGATGTGTCTGTATATAAAGGTGCCATTCCCTTCATCTAGGAGCTAAGAGCTTTATTTTTCTTTCCCATTTCTTCCTGCGTATTGCCTTGTATAGTCCTCCATTCTCTGTTCCTGTGGCTCACAAGTGAAATGGAAATGACTGATCAAGAAAGGTGATGGGAGAGTTTTAAATGCAACAGATACATCAAATATGTCACCTCACGTGAAATAATTCTTTGAAAGCACACGTCCATATTTCATTAATAACTAACAACTAATCCTTTTATTAACATTTAAAGCACATGATCTTGAGTTAGATTATGGTAAGTAGCTTTTCTTGAATAGTGTGCCCGAAATATTCACGATGGAGTGATTTTGCGATTTGCTTCGCAACTTCGCAGATCGTGACATCGCACTATCGCATTATCGCACTATCGCAAATATAACGTCGTAGAGCTGGTTTGGCCTAATATCGCAACCATCGTTTTATCACGATATCGTATCGTCGCAGATCGCAGAATTTTTACGTTTGCCAAATTTCGTTAGCCCATTTCCTGTTATATGCAATCTCACGATCGGTGTTATCGCAAATCGGTAAATCTTGAAGTTTTTCTTATTAGTTTTTTTTTATTGCGATGCGATAGCCAAATGATGGTGCTTTACTATCATTTTACTATTTGGCTAAGCTTTTTTTTAAAGACCTTTTCTTATTATAAACTTAGGTTTGAAGGTATTCAAAAGATCTTCCTAAGCTTACGATGGTAACCTTATTTTGAAGAAAGGAAACTCTTGCTTTTCCAAAAATTTAACTAAGGGTCCCCATTCATTTAGTATTATGGATAACGCTTAAATGAAAAACGGGGGGGGGGGGGGGTGTTGCTGGCCACAACAATTGGCGATTCACTTGGGAGAACCAGTTATCTCTACTTTTCTTTTGAACTTTTCAAACTTCCAAAACAGAAAGTTTTTTAGAAATTTTAATCTTTATTATTGAAAGATAAAGCACATTATCCTCTAAACTGTCAACGATATTTTGTTTCACCTTCTTTCTATTTTAATTATTTTCTTCCTCAGCTTGTCCTTGCATTTACATCAGCCATTACTTGGTCTTGTAAAGATAAAATAAAGTTTTCCCTGTGAACCAGTTTTAAATATGCTCATTTGTCATAGGTAGAGCCTCTGCTGCCAGCAGGAGTCCATAGCCTCGACAGGGCTACCTGTTACCCAGCAATGATCCTTTATCCTGCTTAAGGTGATCTACTACTTTCAAAGAAAAACCCACATTGACACTTATTGCTTTGATTTTATTTTTATTCTTAAAGAACAATGTCTTGGTTTGGTAGCCAAATAATGACACAGTCATTCACTTGATTTACACTTTTGTTGAACAAGCTGGCTCGTGATGAGACCCCTTGTCTTTTGATTTCAACAATCTTGAGTCATTGCCTTGTTTTGGTGGGCAGTATTGGCAAAGTCAGCAAGTTATAATATCTGTGATCATGATAAGCCGGCTCGTGATGAGACCTCTTATTCTTTAAGATAAAGTGTATTCATGGATTGTTCCTCTGAATGCTATGATTTTCTCTAGCAGGGAGGAAGTCATCTTTTTCCTTAAGAAAGTTCTGGACAACAATATTAGAGTTTTTTGGAAACGGTTGTTCTACTGAGAATCTTCATTTTTTTATTGATACCTTTCATTGTGCTGATATAAAACAATTTCTTCACTAAAGATGGCTTTCATCAAATTTTTTGAAGTTGAAACTAGTATCGTATCTGGGTTAAAGTTTTTAACTGCATCTAATAATAATAAAGATCAAGTTTCCAAAATATTTTCTATTTATACAAGCAAAAGTTCAAAATCTGAAAGAGAAATGGTGTCTTAAGTAAATGTCAAATGCTGTTAACCACAACAGATTTTATTAGGGGGAAAAATATTTAAAGAAATGAGAAGTAACTATTCCCTTGGATTATGTACATAGTAGGGATAATTTCTTCTTTTATTTTTCCTATCAACTTTTAAAAATTAAATTATCCGCCTAATAACCTAGCTAAATTACTCCTACTCCTATTTTAACTATATACAGAAAAATTGACTAGGTAAAATGATATTTCCAGTGAAACCATCTTTTCATTTTTATTCCTACACGTATGCACCTTTTAAACATCAGTATTAAGAATAAAACTTTTCTTGGATTGTCAACATTGAAAGTGGAACTAGAAAGTGTAACTTCAGTCGGAATTCTGCCTGAAATTTCTTCTTTATGAAATCTTCTTTCCAATTGGATACCTATTGGATCATAAAAATCAGGGTGAATTTCTGTTATGGATTGGTGATCATTCAATAGGAAAGATGACAGGCTAGTTTGTGAATATGAGCTTTTAATTTTAATGGCCTGAAATCTATTATGTGTTAAAGTTAAGCTTTTGGAAATTTCTCTTAAAAGGAAAGTTTCCACATATAAATCACTAAAAGAAACAATGAATAATATATGGAATTTTCCCAAAAGAGAATTATCAATTATCGTGAATTGCTGGCAAGTTTCCATAAATACTTTCTCTCGTTGATGATGTTTTGGATGACATAGAAGTTTTTTAAGGAAGGTTGATATTGATTGATCTTGGGATTGAAAAAGTTCTATACTTCCATAATGCAATTCAGTTTTCAAAAATGGTAACGCATCTCTCGAATGTTCTTTGATAAGGTGCTCAATATACCATAGCAATCTATCAAAAGTCTGAAAATTTAAAACACAATCTGGTTTTATACAAAATGAATGCAGGCGAGAAAGAATGTAATGATTATCTGTACAACTAATGTTATAACACAACTGGGATTGATTTGAAATATCTTCTTTTTCACAAGAACTGGACAAAATTATGGGATCTGAGTAATTTCAAATTTCATCTTGTGAATCAGAAAACAAATTATGATTAGGAACATGCATGGTGGTTTTCTCACGATATGAATCATAGATCGGGATATTGTCTTGGATAGTAAAATCATGTAACTGATCTGGCACTTTGAAATGAGGATTGGCTGGTATAATTGTTGAATTAGAATATATCTCATTATTTGAGCTCTGTTGAGTTACTTGAGATAAATCAACATTATCATCGGCTAAGTAGCTATCATAAATGACTTCGCAGGATTCCCTAGATCTCTCTTTTTCATCCAATATATTCAAAAAGGGAAGGTCAAGTCGTTCATGTTTCTAAATGGAAAAAGGGGGTTCTATAGATGTCTCTTTATCTTGAAATCCTAATGGTGATTCATTTGGGTGATCCTCTGTACTTTTTGGGATATCATTAATACTGAGGGGAAGAAAATTATCATCACTAAAAACATTAGGATAAAGAGAAAAATGTGACTCTGAAACAATGCATTTGAAAATATCATCGTGCAAAATTTCTTGTTCATCACATTCATCGTAGACCATTAGGCTTTAGATCATACCTTTGTGTGTTCATATTTTCTGAAAGAGAATTAGTTTGTTGTTCTAACCTTGACATCTGCATTTGTCGACTTGCGATGATATTATCTAACCTTGTCTCCAAGTTGCTTTCTGGTTCCAAGGCAGGCTTTCTTTCAAGATTCTCGCTTGTGTCCTCTTGTATTAGAGCAGGCATGTCTCCTAATCTTTGGGAAGTTTCTTCATCATGAATGATTCGCATATTCAAATTGGAATTTTCATTCATATTAGAAGAAAATGGAACAAGACTTGGACTAATTTCTACTGGATCGGCCATAGGAGGCAGGGAATAGTTATGCTCAACCCAATCTGAAGATTCTTCATTCATGAGTTCATTCTCAATATCATATTTTAGACAATTAAGATGAAATAGCATATTAAAATCCCTAACAGATTCATCTTCTTTTCGTAGATATTCATTTTCATCATATACCTGATCATAATCATAACAATCAAATTTACAAATGAAAGCCTCGACAAATTGATCCTAGCTATGAATTGAGGCAACTAGGAGGGTTTTACACCTGTTTCTTGCTTCCGCTATGAATGTGAGAGTAAAAATTCTACATAAAATGCCTTCGTCAATTCCTTGGACGTTTGAACTTAAAACATTTTGAATAAATTGAAGGGCATGATTAATAGCAAAAGAATTACTCTTACCATTGAATTTTACCTGAGACAAGAGTCTTACCACTTCAGGTGGGGTGTTGGAAGAGGCACAAACATGGATACAACTCCAAATTGGAAGTTTGAGAGAATCCATCCTAATTCAAATATCACAATTGCTCACAACTCCAACAGACAACATGTTCAGGCCCTCCTTCTAGTGCCAAATATGTTGAAGCCACGAAAATCGGGTCGACAACAAGGGGGATAGCCACCCGGTCTGGACCTTGGTTGGCAGCTCCTTATCCGTTTGGTATAGTGGGTCCAACTGGGGATAATGGGACCAGTTTCCCAATCTAAGGGTGTGTGTGTGCATAATTGGATGTTTCTGATCTAAAAGTTCCTATCTAAACTACTTTAATCTAACTCTATGCTATTGTAATCTAATGAAAACAACACATCTAATCTATGCTAACCCGAGATGTAATTATTCTATTATGCGATCTAAAGAGATTTCAAATAATAACTGGTAATAAAGATCATTCAGTGATTATAAGAATGGAAATCAATTAAGATGAACCACTTTGCATACAAAGTTAGGCAAAACAGTTGTGAACAACATATCACATAATAAGTCATTCACATATTAAACATAAATAAATTGCTCCACCATACAAAAGTGCCAAATGGTAACACAAACATTCATGCAATAACATATAAACAACTAAAAACTGTATATTGCTTTAAGAATATAAGCAGAAATGATCAAGAGATAAAAGTACCATTTATGACTGGTCCTACTCATAAGCTTCAAGCAACAATGATTTATCTCTCCTTGTTCTAATATCTAGTAAGAGTAAAGAAGTGCAACATCAGTAGCAGATATCAAATGCAAACATCAATAAACCTTGATCCTTTCATTCATCAAAACCTCCTCTGAGGGTGCAAAAGTGCATGTTCTGAGGAGAAGTTTTTGACAAATTCCTGGACCTTTCTCTAAATGCATGAGAAGGGTTTAAATACTACTAACTAAATCTAATAATAGTTTATCTACAAAAAATCAGGATGCAGTTTTCAAATGACCGCCCTTTTTCTAATCTAAGTTTCAAGCAAAAATAAGATTCCAAAGTAAACTATTTTCTGTATCTGGTCTTTAAAGCTGCATGTATTCAACATTTGTTAAAGGAGAGTCAGTCGGCTAACTTCTTCTTTGAGCTGGGCTGAGAAAATGGAATTGAAGAGTGCTGGCACCACCTTTTCAGCTGCATTTATGATACATTTCACGGTCATCCACTGACTATGCGGTTTTACCAAATATGTCCAGTAACATTCCCAATTTAATCTTTTTAGTAGTTGGATTTCTTTTTCCTTTTCTTCTGCTTTCTGCTTCAAAACTTCCTCTAATTTTGGTTTATTTGGTAAATATCCCGGAGTAGTTTCAGCGATTAAATTTTCTCTGTGCAAATTCTCATTTATACAGTCAATGAGAATACTTGCTGTCGTAGCTGCTGTTCCTGCCGCTTTTTTTGCTTCTTTGATTTGATCATCCCACCTTCTAAAGAGAAACTCTTTATGATTCTCATTTATCCTGGGTGCGCCTACCTCTTTTCCTTCATGTCCATCCTGCCAAGTTAGATAATCAGTCACCTGTTTGTCAGCTAGATCATAGTCGCTTCGTAATTCGACCAGTTGATTAGTGATCTTATCACTCATTTTTCAATAGTAACTCCATTGTGATATCTTTTGTCCCAACTCTTCTTGTCGTTGTAGTAGTTGTTCTTTCAAGGCAATATATTCTGAAATAAACTCTGTAAGCTTAGGCTCATCTTTATGCATCTCTTGTAAATTTTGCAATTGTTTTCCTTTCTCGTCCAAACTTCTTTGATAACCTATTTGCATTTGCTGGAAATCTTCCTGCAACTTTTCAAGCTGTTTGTGCGCCTCATTATTAGCATTGGCCTATTGCAATTGTTGTTGCATTAACTGTATTTTATCTTCTTGTTCTTTTAACAATTGTTGTACTTCTGACGCTTTGTCAATAGTCGCAGAAGCATATGCTCCTACGATCTGAGACAGTTTAGTGAGATTTTCGGTTGGATTACTGTTGGGGTCTTTCCATAAGATGTCCAATTGCTCAGCGTCTTGATGCAGTGTATTTTCCAACTTCCTTTTCTTTCTCTGTCTTCTTACTACTGCTTTATGTTGAGGACTATAAAAGATGTCCAGAGGAGGAATTTCTTCTATATTTAGTACAAGCTCAAAATATGGAGTGATAGGAGCATGTTCTTTTTCTGAGATATTGCTGACTATGGTTGGGATTACTCCCTCTACAATCTGAGTATTGCTCGTACGTGTTTTTGGGATTTGTCCTTCAAGATTGGTCAGTTCATTGAAGGTTTCCCATTCCTTATCTAGCTTGGTTATGACAGGTGGCGATTTGATGATGAGAGAGGGAGGATCTTTTTGTGAGTAGGTAATAACTTGCTGTTGCGGAATTTCCATTGACTGAGTCGTGTCCTTAGCTACCTCTTCGCTCTTATTTTGGTCGTTCCTGGATCTTTTAGAATGTTCAGATACTTCTTGCATAGATTTAGATTTAGATCTGGAACTACTTGAATTTCCACTGAGGCTAATGCTTGGAGTTGGTTCTCTAGTAGGTAATCGTAGCTTTTCTAAAGGAATAGTGGCCAATCTTTTTTCCCTGTATACCTTGAAATTTTGAAAGTCTTCTGGAGATAATTGCGATTGGGCTTCCCGCAAAATTTCTTGAAGCGAGCCTTTATTTTGGAATAAGTCATAAAATAAATCCTTTTTTTCCAAAAAACACTTTCACCTTGACTGTAGTTGTGAAATTCTGAGCAATTTCATTTAGGTCAAATGGTCTTGTCGGGATTTTAAATAACTGCAGACATGTTATATTCTGTATTTCTATAAACGCATAACCCACATCGAACATCGAGAAGGCCCCAAAAACCACAGGAAACTGTGGCCATATAGCCTTCTTCTTGTCATTTAAATCCTTTGTTAGGCCACCTTCTCAACAGGTTTGATATGCAATTTCTCGAGCCAGAAGTTTATCAGGGATATACAAAGGTAGAACATGGGGGGGGACAGTGCTTCCAAATAATCTAACCTACGTGAATAACTCCTCCCCGAACCATCTTGCGATGGGGATGATATCTATCTGTGCCTCAGGTGAGGACCTCGGGGGGTCTTTATCATATAACATTCTATACAAGGGTAGGATAAGCCCGTGACAAATTTGGTAGAAATGTGGAATAAACTGGGAGTCCCATAATATTTTATGATAGACATGGATGGGTAATGGGTCTTGAGTTGTCCATTTCCAACCCATGACAAGAAATTTAGAAACATAACAAATCAAATCCATAACATATGCAGATAGGTAAAAAGGAGGATAGAATCTTTGAGAAATGGATCTTTTAGACCAGTAATTGAGAATAGCCTTGATTATGTTATCAGAAAAGACCTTGGCCCAATTTATAATTATGGCATTTGTAGCAGCATCTTTTAGTGGTAACCATTCAGATGAAAGCTTATTGATATCTGGCTTTCCAAATAATCTACAGAGCATGGCTATAGCAAAACAATATGGGGAGGTGAGGGAACCAGTGCTGTACATACCATTTTTGTCTTTCTTGAGTGGTTCATCTTTTTTGGACCAATCCTTGGTGGTCTTTTATAGGTTTGGGTTCTCTGCCATGAATTTTTCAATGAATTGCATATTGTAAGTTGTTTGCGGCTCAGAAATATGATACATGAGCTTTAAATCTTGTGCAGCGAATGATCTGATGAGCCCTTGTCCTTGAATCTTGAACTGTCTGTCTTTCATTTATGCATTATCAAGTATCCACTTGATCATGTTCGTATATGGGAGAATTTTGGGCCTTGCTGCTATGCTATGTAGGAATGAGCATGCTAGTTCTTCTAGGGATGCTTCGAAAGAACCTTGTGAGTCTGAGCCAGCAGTAACGTTCATTATTCTGGGGTTTTCTTCTTCAAGCAGTCTGTACATGCCTTCCCATGTTGATATCCCTACGTCTCTATTACAAGTTGTGTCTGTATATAAAGGTGCCATTCCCTTCATTTCAGAGCTCTGAGCTTTATTTTTCTTTCCCATTTCTTCCTACGTATTGCCTTGTATAGTCCTCCGTTCTCTGTTCCTGTGGCTCACAAGTGAAATGGAAATGATTGATCAAGAAAGGTGATGGGAGAGTTTTAAATGCAGCAGATACATCAAATATGTCACCTTACGTGAAATAATTATTTGAAAAGCACGCATCCATATTTAATTAATAACTGACAACTAATCCTTTTATTAACATTTAATGCGCATGATCTTGAGTCAGATTATGGTAAGTGGCTTTTCTTGAATAGCGTGCTCGAAAGATTCACGATGGAGTGATTTTGCGATTTGCTTCGCAACTTCGCAGATCGTGACATCGCACTATCACATTATTGCACTATCGCAAATATAACGTCACAGAGTTGGTTTCGCCTAATATTACAACCATCGTTTTATTGCGATATCGCATCGTCGCAGATCGCAGAAGTTTTACATTTGCCAAATTTCGTTAGCCCATTTCCTCCGATATGCGATCTCGCGATCGGTGTTATCGCAAATTGGTAAATCTTGAAGTTTTTCTTATTAGTTTTTTTTTTTTTTAATTGCGATGTGATAGCCAAATGATGGTGCTTTACTATCATTTTACGATGCGGCTAAGCTTTTTTTAAAAGACTTTTTCTTATTATAAACTTAGGTTTTAAAGTATTCAAAAGATCTTCCTAAGCTTACGATGGTAACCTTATTTTGAAGAAAGGAAACTCTTTCTTTTCCAAAAATTTAACTAAGGGTCCCCATTCATTTAGTATTCTGGATAACACTTAAATGAAAATGGGGGGGGGTGGGGGGGTTGTTGCTAGCCACAA
>APFE030449688.1:0-16811 GCA_000404065.3 Pinus taeda | reverse complement strand
AATAGGACCCTATCAAGGAATTTGTAGGGAAAAGTGGAGAAAATGAGTTAGTAGATAAGATGAAGGTAGAATATGGTCTCGTAAAGAAGTTGCGTGGATATCCTATCCACTCCATTACAGATGAGGTGGTGTAGTTCGTCACCTAAATACTTGCAGGAAAATTCATGAGGAAATGTCATGTGAACAAAGTTCTGGTGCCTGTAGTATCATTGGCTTCCTAGTGTACGAAGAAAGTTCAATATAACTAAGCAATGTATTTGTGCAAGGAGTTCCTCACATACTATCGTGAACCTCAAGAGAAGAGCATGTCATTCCATTATGTGTGGCTCCTATTGTCTATTGTTTTAGTAGCTTGGTGATTGCTGGAGGACAGTTAGTTTCCCCCGCAGCCAGAAGATTTACCGGAGGCAGTAAAGTTTGCTTCGTTGTAGGCAACAAAGGACCTAGAGAGGATTAAGGAATTGTTGTAGTGACTACAACCACCCTCCAAAATTTTTGCTTAGTTTGTTTTGGAGCCTCTTTACCAACCTAACATAGCACCTTACCTTGCTTCGTCAAGTCCTCAAGCTTCAAGTGCTTTCCTCGCACAAAGGCAGCTTGTTGATCAAAGTTGATCCATTCTGCTCACAGGCTACTCACCCAGACTTGGTCTAGCTACAGGTTGAGAAACGTTTCCTTGAAAATTGTCAATTTCTGGAGGGAAACCAACCTTCCCTCTAGAAATTTTACAATCCTCTCTGACAGTCTGTTGGGCTCTAGGATTGCGCAATCCTACCAGCCAATCCTCTTAGAAAGATTTGCGCGAATTTTCCCAATAGTAGGTTGTTCATCCTAGGATTTGTACAAATCTGGGTAGCAGTCAGCTACACCACCCATAAATTACGCAAACCCCCTCGCAGCCAGCCCAGATCCCAGCTAGAAATGTGTATTTTTCTCCAACAGTCAAGAAGTATCTTGCATGTGCAGTTGAAGTGACTAGTTCCTTCTAGGATCAAGAAAAATAGACTTTCATGCATAGGATACTTGTCCTAAGGTAGCATGAAAAGGAATCCCTTATATCAGGGATCTATGTTTTGTAGTTGGAGGTTACATGCAAGGAGAAATTCATAAACCTCCCACCAAGTGTCACTTCCCCTAGATTTGTGGCATGCGCGTCACAACCTCGATGTTATTGAAACTCATCAACCAGACACTGCAAATCTCATTCCTCATATCAACCTTGTAGCTTTGACATCCCACATCACATCTAGGAGCAGTCGGCACATTCACCTCAGCTATCTTGGGGTAAGCTCTCTTTCCATGCCTTGTGTTGCATTTCTAACACTTTTTTTGTTTTCTCTTGTATGAGTATTGATTGCTTGATTTCTTTGAGTGCTTGTGGTCATTTACATTATATTTTCTTATCCTTGGTCTATTTCAGTTTTCTTTGCTATCTCACTGTTGTCGCATGCATGAAATTGTTTTGCACGGATGTTCACCCAACTGGCGAACTGCCTCACCCACATGCACGTTGATATGTTTACTGAATCTTTCATTCATGTTTTGCATTCACTGTTAATCACTTCTACGACCACTTAGTGTCACCATGAATTCACTGACCTACTTGCTTTCAGTTTCACCTCGGCAAGTCAGGACAACCTTGGCGCAGGCTTTGCCTTCAGGAAGGCTACATTGCGTAATCTAGGAAAGGAAGGCTCACCTTCCTCTCTAGATTTGCGCATTCCTACCCAAAACTGGCCTCTGTGACTATTTTGTGCATTCCTCGAGGATAGTGTCTACTTGGCCCAGGAAATTGTGCAAATATATCTCTGGGCCAGTAGTCCTTCCTAGCTGGAATTCTGCATTGCTCAATCCCAATAGTCAATAGCTAGACTGGACTGCTCATTGCACAGTTCCCATAGTCAGCGAGTCTCCCAACAACCTATACTGTGCCTTGTGCATTCTTGGCAGTTGGTCTCCCGACCTCACGTCCGAAATTGTGAAACCTTCATGATCATTCACCTAGGTACATTACAAGTCAGTTCTCATGTTCATTTTGTTTTTCAACTGACAGATTGCTTACCATGAGTGTTACCATGTCTCCAGGTATCGTAGGTTTTCATCTTCCTCTTAGCAGTATAGGTACAATGGTTTCTAAGAGAGCAGAGATGAAGACACCATTCAGAGCATCCCTGGGGATGCAGTCAATCAAGTGTCCATGGACTTGCCTACCCACGAATACATCAAGTTGTTCATAGACAAGGACATCAAGGTATGATAGCAAAAACATCACAACGAGCAACATCACGAAGATCAACT
Organism: Pinus taeda; assembly: GCA_000404065.3. NCBI lineage: Eukaryota > Viridiplantae > Streptophyta > Pinopsida > Pinales > Pinaceae > Pinus > Pinus taeda. The sequence continues at coordinate 14,513 of APFE030449688.1, read as the reverse complement.
GAAGATAGCATACGAAATGCAATGAATGCAAGAGGATGTTTGTTGACAACATAGAGGCGGAACAAGGTTGCAAGCTCAAGCAGGTCCATTGATGATGAAAGTAACTTTAGAGAATCCAGCTATGAAGTGATGGCATGACATGAAGATCGTGGGAAGGCAGAAGATGGAACAAAGAAGGAGTTGCATGTGCTAAAGAAACAACCCAGGAAGAACATGAAGCTGCACAGATAGAAAAATTAGTTGCAATATGAATAAGAACATGAACAAGAGTGGGTGCAACATGCACTGATGGATGAAACTGGACTTGTACAAGCTAAGGATCCATCCCAGTAGTGGACACAAAGCAGACATGGTGAGAAGTGTTGTTGATCACATTCAAAGGATTAAGTAGCATGCATGTTTTTAAGCATCAGATGCAATCCAACCCATTTAACACACCACTAAGGAAAAGAGAAGAAGCAAGACCAATTTGGGCTGAACATGTACTTAGGAAAGTTGATGCACATGACCACTAGAACACACTTCAATATTAGCACGAACATTATGCATTAGTGTGTGTCCAGTTTAACCATACCCAAGAAGACCATGTGCATGTTAGTAGATGAGTTGGATGAAGGGGCCAAACCAATGCATAGGTTGCAACAGAGGCAAGAGTTCGCTTCAACAAGATGTCACCATGAGGTGCATGCACACCATCACAGACGACCAAGCCTAGCATTGGCTCACCATCTTCACCATCACAAGCATGTCAAAGAGTTGGTCTCACCATAGCAGATCGAGTGCTAGTTGTGTCTTGTAAGGCTTGCTCAAGCCATGTTGTCTCACATGAGTACATGTGCATTTTAATGTTGATTCATGTCAAGTGTTATTCAAGTGTCAATAGTTGGATGTAACAATCATAAAGTAGGTGAAGAGTCATGAGGGTAGTTGGACTGTCACAAAAGGGAATGTCAAGGGTCAACCCACCCTATTCTATAAATAGTCCCTCATAACTCATTGTATAGGCGTTTGGTCAGCCAAGATTCTACTAAGACTATTTTTAAGAAGGCTTGGACAATATTGTAACACACCTTGACTTCTCCACTACATGGAGGTAGTACATCTCTTTGGAGGAGTAGGTGGATATGGCTGTAACATTCCACTGTTGGGGCTAGTAGGTTTACATGGATGTATTGTATGATTGTGACTTACACTTCTTTATACAATAAGAGCCAACACATTTTCATGCATATGTGTAGAATTTCTTACTGTAGATCACCTAATAATGCAATATACTAAAGAAAAATACTTGATCTACTTCTACAAACAAACTTGTGGAAGCTTAATCGATTTTGAGCAAGATCAAATAGAACACATATAACAGAGAATGAGAAATCAATCACACACGAACACATAAGAATACTCTGGGGAAAGCCTCAACTAAAAACCCCGCTATCTGTATTATCATACAAGTGGAAATATCTCCAGATTACAGAAAGGTTCAGCTCACAAGCTATCCAGCTCTCAGTACAATCCCTCAATGCTACTCGTGGACTGAATAGACACAACATATGCCTTCCTCCAGTCCTCCAAGCCTCCTATTTCCTTGCACAGTTTCTCCTGGGTCCTCTTGCTGCCACCTGTGTGAATTCACCACTCACACAACACACCAAACTCAGAAATAACTACGCAATCCTCAAGGAATGAATTCCTTCTGCATGAAAGAGATATCCTCAATGGAATATTCCTACAACTAATAGTACACTGTCCAATCCTCTAATCTCAACTGGGTCTCTGATTGAACTGACATGCATGAGTTATTTATGAGAGAATATTCAGTTATCTGAAGTACACTAGTTACATGCATGCATGCATTAACTAACTAAACTCACAATCAGTTCCACAAACTATTGAAACTAATCTAACTAGACTTAACTCAGTTAACGCAACTAACTAATTACAACTCAAAGCACAACTCATCCTGATCTCCTTAATTAAGGGATAACTTCCTTGATCAAAGGGAAAATTGTTGCATGTCTTCACATATGTTATAGCTTCAAATATCACCCTTGATATTTGTGATTCTACATTTATGGCCTAGGGTAACCCCTCCTTCGAGACTTGGTCCAAATACTTAAAAACCAGTGTTTTATTCCCTGTATGTGACATTGCCCTCAGCTAAACGCCTGTGTACGCAGGTGAGTGTATACCCAACCTACGTATATGTCTTAAAACACTTAAAAAAATTAAATATCCTTAATTTCGAGTGGAGATCACATCTTTTACCTGTTGATTAGCTATTAGTGCCCGTGGCCCCAACTATTCCCAATGAATTGCCAACTAGAAAACTACTTTGGGAGAAGTATAAAAAGGCTTCAATGGGAAGGCCTTGGGGAGGAGAGAAAAGAGAGAACTACTATGCTGAGATTATCCCTGATTAAGTTTGAAGATCCCTGTGCTTCCAACACTTCCATCACTACAGGAAACCCTTGTTTCCTTGAGTTTTGATGTCATTTCACTAGTTGATATATCCTTGTGTGAATCATGGAAGGAGCCTTTTGAAAGCTTGGGATTGGACAAACCCAGAGGATGGTTCTGCTTGGAGCCAGCAAGAGGAAGATTCAGGTGATATCATTCCTTGCTTTGTTTTAGTTATTTGCAATAAAGAAACATTTGTCTTGTTCTTGAAATCAATCTTCTTTATGCATATGATGTTATTGTTATGGTTTACATATGAATAATTGTTTCAATGTATAATTAACCATCTTTCAATATGTTATGAAGTTGATTTCTATATGATACTTTTTCCATATATTGTTATGCTTCTTTGAATTGGATGTTTTGTAGGTTCAAGGATCGAGAGAAACTCCAAGAGGGTTCGAACCCTAGCTAGATCTACTCGAATGAAGGACACCTAGGTACACATCTCTTTGCATAGTTTGCTTATTTAAGTATCATGTCTACATGGAATGCTTGTATTTTACTGTAGATAACCCCTCACTCTGCCAGGGTGTTAACCCAAAACCCTAGGGCACTTAGTCCGCCAACAGAATTGGTGACTCCATTCGGGACAACAGTATTTTTGTTCCTAGTTTGGGTTAATTTAAGCCAATCAAGGCTTAGCCATTGGTGTTCTTGTTGTAACTGATTTGTCTATTCTTGTAGGAACTCAGATTTTAAGTCTGATTAGTTTCTTCAGACCTCTTTTTGTTTTTTTCTTGTGAACTATCATATACGTAGTTTTGTCAGGTTACAGTAGCATATGTATGCCAGTTTACCCATATGAACCTGCGTATATGCAGGTTTCTTTGGGTTGAATCACATATGCACGCAAATGTGTATTGACACAGTCATGTATACCCTAATTTTCCAAGATTTTTTCAAGTCTTTCTATCTTAGAGGATTTGTTTGTTGGTCTGAGTATTTCCTGAGCAGTCTGTTTTTGTTGTTAGTCCTTGGCTTTGCAGCAAGTTTACAGTTTTGAACTCTCTCCTATTGTGGAAAGTTTTGTTTTTGTTTGGTTTTGTTGCAAGTGTCATCATTTGTGTTTGAGCACACGAGATTTCTTTCTGATAGTCTTGGCTATTCTGGCTATCTAGAGCAGAAAGATTGGTTTCAATCTTTGTGACAAACTTTAGCTTTGTGATCTTCTTGCTTTGTGTCAAAACTGCATCTTGTGGGCATTTTGTTTTCTCACTTTTTGAAAGTTGTTGGTTGACGATTTTGAAAGTTGTCTTTCTTGGTCTTTTAATCATTGTTACCAAGCTCTCTTTTCTACTCTTTTGGTCATTCGGGGCATCTTGAAACACCTATTTTGTTGAGTTTTCACCCATATTGAGTTGATAACTTGCAAAGTTTTTTTGTTGCCTATTTTTTGGTCTTGAAGTCTTCAATAGTATTTGGAGTGCTTTTTAAAAGTTGTGTTTTTGCTTTTGTGAAAAGGAAAACTTCTTAAAAACTTCGTTTTTTCTTTCTTTTGCCTTGTTTTGATTTGGTTTCTTTTTGTGAATGAGAGTTCATTTTGTTTGTCTTAAGATTTGCTTTTAGTGTTTGGATGAAAATTAGCATTAGGAACTTATATTCTATCTGAACATCTAAGGTGGCTAATTAGAAGTGATAAACAAATTTCTTTCATTCTTTTCTTTAGAGTAATCTTAAGTTTTTGCATCAACATTTACTCATTGCATTAGGGTAGTTTGTGCATTTTTAGGGCATCTAATAGTTTTGTTAGTTTTTGTAAGTGGGAAGCTTGTTGAAAGAAAAGAAAATAATTTTTTTTTGCTCTATCACAGTTTCGTAGAACCCAAGTAGAAGTTGCTTTTCATCGAAAAAAATGATTGCATTCATGTAGTTACTTTTTCTTTGTTTTTGGTTGAGTCATACACACATCATAAGTTTCACTTCTGTTTATCCCTTGACTTAAGAACAACCAATTTAAAAACAAGTGCTAAATAAAATATACTAGAACTTTTTATATTATCAATTTAGACACACCAACAAGTTTTAGGATATTTAGGGCCTTAGATTAGATGAGTGGAGAGAAAACTCTCTAAGGCCACTTTAAACTATCAAACATAGAAGTCTGAATAAAGAGTGGAAATCCAATAGCATTAGGGGGACCAAGAAAGCTTCGGATCTAGGAGTGAAGCACGAGGGTTTTCGAAGATAAGGAAGAGAGATACCCACTCTCCTACTTGTTGGATCTTACCTCAAGACTATTCCATCTGGCTTCTGATACGATTTGGTGACCTTAGTTGCTTATCCTAGGGATCTACATAGGTGGCTACGGAAGGGAATCTCATGGCACTTGAGGTCGACATTGTATCACTCTTAGTAGTACTTCTGGAGGGCACCCTTGCAAAGCTCAGGGGCTTGCACCAACACAAGCTATTGTTTGGAGGTTAGCGTAACTTCCTCTAATACCTTTGCTGGTAGGCCTGGGCTGTCATTATCCCATACTATCTTTGGAAGGCCCCTACTTCACTTTCTTGTATTTTGGTGTCTGGTCCTCGTCACCTGGAGTAGAAATACTTGAAAGTTGTTTGACTGGTTGACTTCTTTTAGGGACTTTATAGTTGAGTACTCTTTTCTCGTTGTATATAGTTGGCTTTAGGTATTTTTGTCTAGTCACTTTTTGGACTTTATATTTTGAGTGAATGACTTACCACTCTACCGATCTTGAAAGGCTTTTGGTTTCTCTTTTGAAAGTAGTGGAGTTGCCTCCTCAAGGGCAAAGGTTTTGATTGTGTATCTATCTTCCTTGAAAAGTCATTTGTACATTCTTGGAAGGGAAGGGTCTGTGAATCAGTTAAATATGGCCAATATTCCTCTGGAAACCAACCAAGTACGCTCCCAAAAGCGGATCCATGTGCTTTTCCTCTCTTTGGAAACGTTGGCTATGGTCCACTCTGAGTATTCCTGATGTTCTTGAAGCTTCTCAACTGTGTCAGTATTAGGCTTTTTGCTCTTTCTTTGCAAGGCAAAGTCAAGAGTTGGTTTAAAACCTTGCCTGATGCGAGCATCTCAGATTTCCAGCAATTCATCAAAGTTTTCCTCGATAGGTGGGTGGTAAGATAGAACCCTTTCTTGATTATAGAAGAGTATAACCAGTTGAAAAGATTGCCAGGGGAGACAATACAATAATTTTCTGCCAAATTTAACCAAGTTTATTATTCGATGCCTGTTAATATAAGGCCTCCTCCTGGATCCGCTCTCTTGCACTGTCCGGAAGCCTTTGATCCGGAAATGGAGTTTCAGCTGAGGGAAAGGAATCTTGCAACACTTGAAGAGATGCAGAACAGTGCAATATATGTAGAGGCTAATTTGCTGATCAAAAGGGAAAAGTTGAAGGAAGAAGAGATGAAAAACATAGATCCGAAGGTATCGATATCTTTAGAGGTAAAGCTTGACATTTTGGTAAGTGCAGTGGAAGAGATGATGCAGAAGATCACCACAAGGAATGATTATGATGTTCAAGCCCATGGCTCGCTAATTGAAGAGGAACAAGTTGCTGATCTAAAACATTTTTTTTCTTATCCCAGTTTTCATAGATCTAATAATGATTTTTTTATAGATCATCTTGGAGAAGAGAGATCTGTTGATATGACATGTATGCTTGATGATGTGTTTTATACTGATGATTTGCCTCAGTTTGATCAATATGATGATGATTATGTTCTCCAAATAGAAGTTAGTCTTGTAGACAAATCAACAACTAGTTTGTGGGAGGAGGAAGTTCACTTTCATCCCTCCATCAGTGATCAAAATTATCTTGTTGCATTGCATTTTAGGTGTCTCATATGATCATCTGCATTCCATTAGGATCATGGATCATCTGATGGTAGTGGCATATTATACATTTTCCCTCATGATCTTTATTTGTTGGCCTATTTTCATACCTTCAGGTCATTTACAGTCATGTTTTTCTTTACATATGCAAAAAGTCATTTTTAGGGTTTTAGGTCGCACTAGGTCTAGGGTTTTGTCAATAAGGTCTTGTAAAAGCTCAATAATGGTTAGCAGGCACATGAGGAGGTCAAATAAAGTCTCATCAACAAAATTTCAATAATCACATGCTCGGTGATTGATTTTTCCTCAAAACCCTGTTTTGAGGAAAAACTGAGTTTTTTATGTTTTATGTAATTTCATTTTTCCTATACATAATAATTTCAAGATGCAGCCCTAGTCACTTTGCCAAGCTCCTGCATTCTATCCCCTACAAAAGAGTTAAAAAGTCAAAGTGTTTAGTCCATTAGAGGCAAAAAGCAAGTCAAACTGCCAAAACAGAGTTGTAAAAAGCAAGAGAAAGGCAAACATTACGAAGTGGGTTTTTGTAAGTGGAAAATTAAAATCCTTTATATATAAAGTCTTTTTCATGTTGAAGAAGTTCATTTGTGTCCAAAGACAGAAAGAGAACAAAATCCAAGTCCTTTTTGAGCAAAAGGAGTGAATTTGCAGCCAAACCCTGAAAATTTTGAGGTGTGGCATACTTGGGTCAAGGTGTGGCGCACTCAGCCAACACGGCACATACAGTGTAGGCGTGGTGCTCCTGTTAGTGGGCGCGACACACTTGCCTCCAAATTCATGTGTTAGTGGGTGCGGCGCACTTGCCTCCAAAGCCCGAACTCATTCAAATTACCTCATCCAAGCTTCAAACATGCAAATTCTTCATTCCACAAGTAAGTTAACATCTCCATATTTCCATTTCAAGGGTTTTCATCAGTTTGCATGGTGTTTCAATGTGTAAAAAAAAACCCTAGTTCCTTGCACAGTTGTATTGAAAAGACTACCTAGGGTTTTTCAAAATTGTCATTTTTGCTATTTTATCCCCTACATCATTTTCATTTCCCCTCCCCTTTCTCCTTCACACTCATTCATTCCCTTGTCCCCAAAACTAAAAACCCTAATATCTAATCCCACTACTCCCAAACCCTAATTAGTATCTCTAAACCCTATCACCTCCCAAAAAGCCATTATATCCAGCATCAAAAATCCCTCATTCACTAACCCCCTCATCAATTCCATTTGTCAAATAGAAAACACCTATTGTTGAAATAAATCACTTCATACTCAACATTCTACACTCCACATTTGCAAGCATGGAAACAGATTCAACATATGAGAGGGATGATGAAACTGTCAGTGATTCTTCCCAAGAGCTTCATGTCACCATCATGTCAGGTTCCAATGGGTCATTTTACACCTTGTTCATGCTTCAGTTGTGCCTATGTAAGGTTCATTTCCCTCTCCTAGGGGTTTGAAGGTAATTTCTCTTGGATGGTCAAATCATTAGCAAAAATTGTATCCTGATGTTCATACACCTTCCCCTATCCTTAATATGCCTTATTAAATGCTTCCCATCACTGATATCCCTTAAATTCCTCATTTTCCCACAAACCCTAGTTTCTTGCTACAATTTGGCAATTTTCTAGGCTAGGCCTGTGTTTTTCCCTTTTGGACCCCTTCCCCTCACTCAATATTTGAAAGTCCACTTTCTCCTATTTCCTAACATCCCTACCTACTTTGAAAAATTTCCTCAAGAATTTACAAGCCCCTTATCCCCTTCATTTCCCTTCATTTTGACCAATCCCCTGTTCCACACATTGGGGTAGGTTTTACTCAAATGATGTTTCTGAGCAAGGAAAGATGAATTTGGAAACACTAAGAGAGGTTTTTGTCCAAAATAGGCCAAGTAAGAAACAATTCCTTCATTTTTTACACAGGTGTCATGGTTTTAGAGAAATTTCAAAAATACAGTTGCCTCAGGAGAATTGATGCACCTTTGGAGTGACCTTGGGAAAATCAAGATTCCTCTTAGTTTGGTTGGAAAAATGACTTGCTTGATGAGTCAAATATAAATAGACACAAATATATTTCCAATGAGCTATTGTGAGCTCAATTTGGGGTTGCAAAAGAGCTTCAAAAGTTGACTGCAACAACACTCTTCCTTTAGGCAGCCTCATTTTGCACATTTTGACCAGTCTTGGGGGATTTGACTTTTGACAGGGAAAATGAACTCCAAATTGAAAAATTCAAGTTGGGTTGGAAATTAGAATCAATAATATTTCCAACAAGCTATTCTTTACCCAGCTTGGACACTAGGAAGTCCCTCAAAACGGGTCTGCAAAAAGGCGCTACGCATAGAAATTTATAAAATAGGTTTTTCTGCCTGATGCGCTGCGCCACTTGGTATGTGCTTTTGCTAGGGACCTCCTTTGGAGGAAAACTCAAAATTTTTAGATTCCTAAGGAGAAAATATGAATTCCCACAAATTACCAAGAAATTTTGTCAAGTTTTGAGCTTCCAAAAGGGTCAAAAACACCTCAAAAATGCCCTTTCTAACCCTTTTTGGCAACACAAGAAGCAATGTTGGGATAACTCACCTTTGGAGGGGAAAATGGACACCAAATTTAGAAATTCTACTTGTTCTAGAATGCAGACAGATAGAAATTTCTAACAAGCTCACTTGGAGAAAATTTGGTGCACAGGAGGGCCTCCAAAATCAGCTGCAAAAAGGCACTATGCATAGGGATAGAGGCACGACGCACAAGATGGAAAATTGACTTTTTATCCCAAAAACTCTGTTTTTCTCCTACTTTCTTCTCAGTTTGACTTTTCTCTCTCTCATATTTCACTCATGATGTAATTAATGTAAATTGATGGAATTTTATGTAAATATGCTCAAATTTCACTCATGGAGGTAGATACATGAAGAAAAGCTAGTTTGAAACTGAATGAATCAGTTTCCTAGGTTTTAGAGGCAAGTTGTTCCACTGCCTACTTTTCAGTTCTTAGTTTACATCTTGTTGAAATAGCTCCTAAACTAATGAATTCGACCTATCAAGCCTAGAATGAGTTTTTTTTTTCCTATATCTAGTATTTTTTCAGTCATTTGTAAAGGTTGGACTCTTGTGAATGCTTTGAGCATCATTGTACATTCATCTCTGCAGTTTGGCAAAGGAATAGACCAGGGTTTGCAGCACTTTGTGGGATTCTTGCGGCAACTTTATTTGGTATTGTTTTTCCTTTTGTAATGAAAGTTTACATGTGTTTAGGTATGCAATCATCTCTTTTTGTTCAGCTTAACTAAATGAATCAAGGATAAAGGTAGAATTGATTGATGTTGTCATGCTCTACCTAGGGTTTGTTTAGTTATTTATGTTTTCAACTATTTGAAGAGGATCCCTGAGACTTTCATGCCCTCTCCAAATCCTCACCAGTCTTAAGTCTCTCCATATCACTTATTTCAAAGTGCCAAACCATTTGCCTACCTCGCCCCACAGAAACCTCTGCAAGACTGTGTCCATTCCCCAGACCTAAAGTTGCCTTTCATATTTGAGCCAACAAACCATCATAAAATTCAATCAAACTCATCTTAGCATATACCTAGCCTAAAATTAGTCTTTACATCAGTCATCTCAAGCCTCATTTGTTATGTTTTCCTGAGATTGACAAGGAGCGAGCCCTCTTCTAACCTAGTAGGGCTAACTACCAGGTTAAGCGTGGTTTGATGTTACCCTAGATTCTGCCTTTCTCAGCCTAAGGTAGATCTAGGCTCTCACATAGTGGTGACCATACTCGGGAAGAAAAGCTTATTTGTTTGTTAGTGTTCATTGTTTTATAAACTACAGACGGAGCCTAAAGTTATGCCAGGTAGCCCTCGAATTGCACATTGCTTTACAAGTGCATAAGTAGATAAAAGCTGCTTTAGTCAATCTCTGGTTTTAAGTTTTATAAACTGAACATTTGACTTGAAAATTGCCCCAGTAAATGTAATCAAGTTCAGATTGGATTGTTGATGGTGAACAACGTTCAGACACAACAAGGCTGAAATCATTCACCTGGCAACTCTAAATCAGTTTCAAGATCAGTTCCAAAGACTCCACTAGAGGATGAACCTGACCAGCAAAAACATGAAAAGACAATATGGAAAGATGAGATATTCAAGTTGGAATTTCATCCAAGACATTATGTTATTTGTTATAAATTATTTCTTCTCTTTTTCCGAGAATGTCAAGAAGGCTTTGCAAAGTATATTGTATTTGAGAAAAGATCCTCGGCCTGCATTTGATTCCTTCCCTTTCAATATTGTGAATACCAAGACCCTTCTTCCGAATATTGTGATTACTGTCTTCAAATTGATGAGCCCCAAGAGACTAAGACTGATTCTATACCTTCTGTACATACCCCTATACCTTGTAAAATTCTAGATTGATACAAGCCTCTGATTTTACCTCCTATATCCCATGCTTTCCCTAAAAATCATGATCTACATCTACCAATATTTGATGGCGAACGAGACAATATCATTACTAAGAGACATATATTGAATTTTGAGTCCTTTCTTGACCTTTTTGAATTTGATGAAGAAGATGTCAGTATTAGGTTTTTTTCTCTTTCTTTGCAAGGAAAAGTTAAGAGTTAGTTTAAAACCCTGCCTGATGTTAGCATCTCAGATTTCAAGAAGTTCATCAAAGTTTTCCTTGATAGGTGGGTGGTAAGATAGAACCCTTTCTTGATTATAGAAGAGTATAACCAGTTGAAAATATTTCCATGGGAGACAATACAACAATTTTCTGCTAGATTTAACCAAGTTTATTATTCGATGCCTATTAATATAAGGCCTCCTCCTAGATCTGCTCTCTTGCACTACCAGGAAGCCTTTGATTCGGAAGTGGAATTTCAGCTAAGGGAAAGGAATATTGCAACACTTGAAGAGACACAGAATAGTGCAGTAGATGTAGAGGCTAATTTGTTGATCAGAAGGGAAAAGTTGAAGGAAGAAGAGATGAAAAACATAGATCTGAAGGTATCAATATCTTTAGAGGTAAAGCTTGACATTTTGGTAAGTGTAGTGGAAGAGATGATGCAGAAGACCACGACAAGGAATAATTATGATGTTCAAGCCCATGGCTCATTGATTGAAGAGGAACAAGTTGCTGATCTAAAACATTTTGTTTCTTATCTCAGTTGTCATAGATCTTATAATAATTGTTTTATAGATCATCTTGCAGAAGAGAGATCTGTTGCTATGACATGTATGCTTGATGATGTGTTTTATACTGATGATTTGCCCCAATTTGATTAGTATGATGATGATTATGTTCTCCAAACAGAAGCTAGTCTTGTAGACAAATCAACATCTAGTTTGTGGGAGGAGGAAGTTCACTTTCAGTAGTTCAAGTACAGTGATCAGCCGTTGCATATCAGCCATGGAAGTGAGGAGCAAAGTGCAGCAAATTTTGAAGTAAGTGAAGGATCTTTGCCTTTTTGTTTTGCTTCGTTTTACCTCATCAGAGACAACTTTCGTGCTATCAGAGATAAACTGTCAACAAGTCTTGATCTAGACCATCTAGAGGGAAATGAAAACCTTGTTCAAGGTTTTTCATATCTAGAGTTGCAGCCCTAAAATTCCTTTGATTGTCAAATTGAAAATGATGACATGGAAGCTGGACCATATGATCAAATGATGCAAGATGATTCTGTACCTTTCTGTTTTGAATAATTTCAATTTTTGAAGGAAAATTTGCATAGTATATCTTCAAATGAGCAGCCTATAGGAAATCATGTAATCTCATTGGAACCAGTAGAAAATGGGTTGCAACAGTTTTTTCAAGTTTTTCATGATCCAATACCTAGTGTTTTGGATGAGGTCTATAGTCAAATTCCTTCTCCATTAGCCAATTGTGAGCTTGAGACATGTACTAATACAAACTTGATCCAGCAGCTGGTTTATTTGTCATTTTCAGCAGCAGTCTCGTCACAAAGCTCAAATCAAAGTTTTCATTCATGGTATGAGGAGAAGAGAAGTAATCCTTTGGATGAGCTAAGTCCTAGTGTGCATGGACTTTAAGATCCTTATGAAGTGTTTTTGGAGGCAGATAGAGAATCCATATCATTCAACGGATCTATTTCCAAGTTTTCATGGGAGTTGCCTTTCAGTAGTTCTCTGTTGTTGCTCATAAGCAAACACTTGTGGAGAATGAGAATAGCAGCCAGAATGCTTACTCGGTTACATTGGTTGTTTCATTCCACTTGATCAGGTGATGAATGAAACAACTAGAGTAGGTTGTATTGCATAAACTCCATTTTGAGCATATTTTCTAGTTTGTCAGTTATGTTTTAGTATTGAGTCAGTTTCAAGTCATTTTGTGTCATGAAGTCGTTAATTTTCAGTCTTGCATTTCAATTTGAGTTTTTGACTCCATGCCCAATGGATAAGGCACAGGTCTGCTCTCCCAAAGATCTGTGTTTCTTGGCACCTCCAAGGAGCTGCCTTCCCCATTGGAGCCAATGTTAGTGTCGGTATCTTCATCCCTCCATCAGTGATTAAAATTCTCTTGTTGCATTGAATTTTAGGTGTCTCATCTGATCATATGCATTCCATTAGGATCATGGATCATCTGATGGTAGTGGCATATTATACATTTTCTCTCATGATCTTTACTTGCTGGCCTATTTTCTTACCTTTAGGTCATTTACAGTCATTTTTTTTCTTTACATTTGCAAAAAGTCATTCTTAGGGTTTTAGGTCTCACTAGGTCTAGGGTTTTGTCAATAAGGTGTTGTAAAAGCTCAATAATGGCAGCAGGTGCATGAGGAGGTCAAATAAAGTCTCAGCAACAAAAATTCAATAATCACATGCTCAGTGATTGATTTTCCTCAAAACCCCGTTTTGAGGAAAAACAGAGTTTTTTTTATGTTTTATGTATAAAATTTTATGTAATTTCATTTTTCCTATATGTAATAATTTCAATATGCAGCCCTAGTCACTTTTCCAAGCTCTTGCATTCCAGCCCCTGCAAAAGAGCTAAAAAGTCAAAGCATTTAGTCCATAAGAGGCAAAAAAGCAAGTCAAACTTCCAAAACAGAGTTGTAAAAAGCAAGAGAAAGGCAAACATTACAAAGTGGGTTTTTATAAGTGGAAAATTAAAATCCTTTATATGCAAAGTCTTTGTCATGTTGAAGAAGTTCATTTCTGTCCAAAGAATGTAAGAGGACAAAAGCCAAGTCGTTTTTGAGCCGAAGGAGTGAATTTGCAGCCAAACCCTAAAAATTTTGAGGTGCGGCACACCTGGGTGAAGGTGCGGTGCACTCGGCCAACGCGGCGCATATAGTGTAGGTTTTACACTGGATTTATATCTGGCACGACACACTGGTGAGGCACAATGCACCTGTTAATGGGCGCGCTGCACTTGCCTCCAAAACTCGAACTCATTCAAAGTGCCTCCTCCAAGCTTCAAACTTGCAAATTCTTCATTCCAAATGTAAGTTAACATCTCCATATTGCCATTGCAATGGTTTTCATCAGTTTGCATGGTGTTTCAATGGGTAAAAAACAAAACCCTAGTTCCTTGCACAGTTGTATTGAAAAAATGCCTAGGGTTTTGCAAAATTGTCATTTTTGTTGTTTTATCCCCTACATTTTTTTCATTTCCCTCCACTACATTTTCCACATTTCATTTCCCATCCCCTTTCTCATTCACACTCATTCATTCCCTTGTCCCCAAAACTAAAAACCCTAATATCTAATCCCACTACTCCTAAACCCTAACTAGTATCTCTCACCTCCCAAAAAGCCATTATATCCAGCATCAAAAATCCCTCATTCACTGTCCCCCTCATCAATTCCATTTGTCAAACTGCAAACACCTATTTTTGAAATAAAATCACTTCATACTCATCATTCTACGCTCCACCTTTGCAAGCATGGAAACAGATTCATAATATGAGAACGATGATGAAACTATTAGTGATTCATCCCAAGAGCTTCATGTCACCATTCAACAGAGTGTACCATCATTCAAAGGGTTTTCATCATCATGTCAGGTTCCAATGGGTCATTTTACACCTTGTTCATGCTTCAGTTGTGCCTAGGTAAGGATCATTTCCCTCTCTTAGAGTTTTGAAGGTAATTTCTCTTGGATGGTCAAATCATCAGAAAAACTTGTATCCTGATGTTCATACACCTTCCCCTATCCTTAATGTACCTTATTAAACACTTCCCATCATTGATATCCCTTAAATTCCTCATT
>APFE030449687.1:44287-56125 GCA_000404065.3 Pinus taeda | reverse complement strand
TAAGTTCTAATTCAACCCTAAGCTAAGCCACCAAAAAACACAGTCAAGCAACCAAAAAGCAAAAGAAACAAGACTCTTTTCAGATCAAAGTAATGCTCAAAGGAAAAATCAATCACATCAATGGTTTCCCCAGCGGAGTCGCCAATTTGTCATGCGGAAAGAGTTATTTTTGCGGACAAACCTAACCTCCCTAGGAGTCTAAGACTCTCTAGTGACAAACAAACCAAACAAGAGCAATCCTTCTCTAAACATACATTATTCTATGAGAAACCAAGTGTTTTTCCGATCTTACCTTAGGTCCAACGCTTGTTGTAGCAGTCCAGCCTTGCTGATCCAGATGAGCTCCTCCTTCACTTTAAGACCTGCATACACTAACAAAGCAAACGATTACATAACACCTGAATAGTTCATAAAACAAAGCATATTCATCACATAGACCAAGGAGTACATGAAATAATTCATTAACAACAAATCATTGAGAAGAATGGACTTATTTGTATTAAGGAAACAAAAAAGGAACCATTACAACCTGAGCCTTGGTGTTGTGCAAGCTCCTCCCAGGGTCCAACAGGAGATTTCCTCTACTTTGACAAGCTCACCCACTTCCAATATGGCAACAAGAAAGGATGGTAATCTCTCCTCACAAGTTAACAATGGAAGTCCTAATTCCAGCAGCATTTACCTTTGGAATGTTCAGCTTTCAACCTCCCCTCCCTTGGCCCAATGCCTGTATTTATAGTGTTCTAGAAGAAGTTATTCAGTTCCAACATCAATGGGATACTCCCTCTTTTGGATGGGGTAGCTCCTCTCTTGATGGGATAAGTTCCTCTATCATAGGGATGCATGAACCATCTGGAGGCGCTCAATACACGTCAAACACTCTTCTAGAAAGCTCTAGAAGTACCACAAGTAACTTTTTTAAGATGAAACTCGCGCCTTTTGACCTTTACAAGAGTACACACCCATCACTTGACTTACAGAGCATACAAGTACGCAGGTACAGTGTGTTTGGAGTGCGTACACGCAGGCAAGGTAGAGAGAACCTGCGTACCCAGAGATAAACATGTTTTTAACTGACTTTCTCTCTTTTTGAAGTTTGACATGAAGAGTAGAGGTATGAGGCTTGACAAGGAGGATAATATGACTATTGATGGAGCCATATTAACTGCAGATAGTCATGGTGACAAATTTCAGTGTCATACACTCAATTTTGCCCATTTTGGATAATGAATTCACAAGTATTTCTTATCCTTGTGCAATTATTGTGTTTTGATGTTGGTTTCCATGTCATATTTCAGTGTGGTATTAAAGTAGAGGGGAATTTAGCACTATTTGTATAGGGTTGGCATATAATTAGGATTTTTCTTCAACCTCTCTTGTTCTCATCTTTGGCATGCTTTGGTTTTGTGATTTAGGGTGCCATTCAACCAATTAAAGAACAAAATTGTTTCCGTAGCATGAGTATTACCTTGTTCATGTTGTTATTTTCTTTAAGCAATGGGAATGTTCTTGTTATCAGTATAGGTATCTCAAGTCTTCAAGATTTGAAATGGCTCTAGAATGTTTGGTGTATTATGTCTTTAAAGTGTCGTGAATTTCAAAATTTATTTGAATTTGGACCTTTAGTGTGGCACTTGGTGGACGATTTGGTAGTGTTTTAGCATCATGGGATTGAAGGGGTGATGGTCTATTCGTTTGAATGTTTCTTTCACCATGATTCTCTAAGTGGTTGTTTTCATTGTTCCCTTGCTTCTACCATCATTCCTCCTCACCAAAGAATGGTGAGCAAAAGATGTGGTGTAGGTAGTGTCAGATTCAAAAGAATTCATCATTTTGCCTACAACTCAGTGGCAACTTTATTTGATGTTGTTCCTCTTGAAGTGAAATTAAATTATGTTGTTGGAGTCAAAAGAATCAGGGGATCACCCTTACCATTCTGATTCAAAGATTACTAGTGATGGTATGAAATGGGTTCTCAAACTGGGTAGACTCTAGAAGTGGTGACTCCATTTCCTACACCCTTTGTCCCTTGTATCAACAAATGGACACATTATTATGTTTAACTTTTAAAGACAATCAAGTTGAAAATTATATTGTTTTTTCTGGGTTGGAGGGCATTAAATTTATGTTAAGGAACCACATATTCTATCTTGATAACATTGAATATTGTTTGAGCCAGGTGGAAAGTTTTTTGGTGTCAGATTCAGCTTCCGGTGATCGTACGGATTCCTTGGTGACCCTACTGATCCACTAATTGATAGTACTTAAGATCTCACTATCATCTCTTCATATCAGGACTAAAAACTGGTATCAATTTTTTTGTCTTCTTCTTGTCAAGCTTGTTCCAAGGATGCTGATGGTTTTCCTTCCTTTCAGAAAAAAGGACTTGTGGAGAAATATGGTGGTTCTTGTAACACCCTCCTCCCAAATTTACCTGAGTTAACCAGTCCGTTGGGGTAAACATGTGACAAGAGGCTACTACAATCTGATTCAACTCCCCATTTATAGTTAGGGAAGTGGAACCAATACAACAAAACCAATCAGACCTTCTGCACATGTCACATAACCTAGAGGATCCAACCAACCCTTCCAGGTGATCAAACTCTGAGACAACTTGACACTTCACTCCCCTAGAGCCTCAGTTGCTCACATGACATGGGCATGCACGTGATTAAGGTCCTCCAGTCACTCTCACAGCATGGGCATGCAAGCGACCGGGGTCTTTTTCAGCTAGTTCTAATTGTACGACCCCAGATTTTGTGCCACCTTTTAAGGGCCAAGAATCAAGCCACTTCCCATAACTCCATGAAACCTTTAGGAATGAAAAGTAACATCGATAAAATGAAGCAAGTGCAAATATTTGAAAAAAATCTTGAATGGACCCCTATTAGCCATGATAGGCATTTCATCAAACATGTCATGAATATGCAATCTACAGGTCATAACAACAAATCTGAGCATAAGAGACTCATACATATATGAGAATGGCTAAGAAGAATTGATTCCTTATCACATTAGCTACATTATCATTTATTAGACCATATATTCAGTGTTATTTCATTTACAAATAAAAACATGATGAAAGCCATATATCATTACCTGCCATAAAACTTACTCATAACCAACATATAAACAACAAAAATAACAGGGATACATCAACCATAAATGCCACATATGGACCAATAAATTTGCTCATAAAATACCAAGGAAAGGAACTCTTATTAATGGATGAAAAATCCAACTGGGTATGGGACTTCCATGAACCACCCGACTGTATATTATTTGAACCAAATATTTCTTTCAATTAATCACACCCATGCCATATTCCAAGCATGAATGTGGGACTCATAACCAAAACTAAATCAGGGTGTCTCGAGGCTACACCACCTCACCCTCATTAATAGAACCAGGCTTTACTGCATTCCTCATTAGATCACTAGGCAAAAAAAAGCATGGATGCCACCAGAGTTTATCCACCTACACCATGAGCTATTTTCCTATATCTTAGTCTCTAGGATTTACTGCAATCCACACCAGATCACTAGGACCTAACCGAGACTCGAGTCTTTGGGATTTACCGTATATCCCATCTTGGGATTCCTAGGCCTAATCAAGACTCCACCCTCCAGCCTTTACGTATATTGCATCCCGAGATTCTTAGGCCTGATGGAGAGCACCCACCTCTAGGATTTATTATATATCCCACCATTCAATGGTCAAGGATTCCTAGGCCCATTGAAGTAACATAAAATTTGGCTTTACCGCAACCCACCTCACTCAGTTTTGAATCCATTTGGAAATCCAGCTCAACCAAAAACATGAGAACCCATCACACATGGCTATTTGGAAGTGGCAAGGAAAGGTTGAAGAAAACTGTCACACCTGGTGAAACCCATGCCCATGACAACAAGAGAACCAAGAACACACATGCATAACCATGCATGCTAAAACTAGTAAGGAAATCACACGTGCAAATTGATACCTACATATAATACCGATGTAACTACTTGATCCTACTTTTCCTTGCTTGATCTTGGCTTCCTCCTGCCCTCTTTGCTTTCCTTGATCCAATGCTGAAGTGCTCCAAGAAAAATATAACTGTCCAAGAGTGAGTGAGAGAGAGAATAGAGAATAGAGCGAGAGCTCCAAAATTGAATTGATAAAAAGGTACCAATTGATCCTCAGAAGCCTTTTTATTACCGAGGTCTCTATTTTTCTTCAAATTTCCATTATCTTCCTTCATTTTCCTCCTTACATGCAACCTGCGACCTCTCACCTTCCTTTTCTCCTAATTTTGTTTATTTTCATAAATAAAATTCCAATTAATGCCTCATGCCTTACCAAATCCTTTGGCATTTCCATTGCCATTTTCCTTAGCCATAATAAACCAAATGAACACCCACACTAGGATGCTTTTGCCCAACATTTAGCTTGGAATAAGTGTCCCATAACGGTGGTTATTATTTTTCCTTTATTAACTTTTATTACATGGAACTTTCACCAGCGTTCTTACAGAAACCCCCCCCCCCGAGGGAACACCATCCTCGGTGTTTAACGACACCTATAACCAGCAAAACCCCTGCAAGAAAAACATATTGCCCATGGAGCTTTATAACTTAGCTCGATGCGATATTTACAAATATCAACCTACTGAAAATAAAATCAACATGACAAAATAACAACATGAAAACCATAATGACATGGCACCCATACGGCTTATTGGAGCTTTATAACACAACTCATGGCGGTATTTACATCCATATATAAAAACATCACACTAAATCACATACCAAAAACATCACACCAAAAAGTATACCATAAACATTTGCTCAACCAGAAAATATAGAAGGACACATAGCCCGCATATGATCTGCCATCTCCTATGTAGCTTCATCAGGCCCAAAGTGCTTCTACTACACTTTAACCTATTCGATTTCTCGATTCCAGAGAATGAGCATTTTTCTCTGCAATATACACTAAGGTTCTGACCAGAATTCTCCATCTAGCTCCACCTACAATACAAACCAGTCAATCACATGATCAACATCTTTAACATACTTCTTAAGCAAGGACGCATGGAAAACATCATGGACTTTCACTGTTGAAGGCAATGTAAGTCGATAGGCTACTGGTCCAATCCTTTCAAGAATCTTTAAAGGTCCACAAAACCTAGGTTCCAACTTGGCACATTATCCAATCTGCAGGGAGCTCTTCTTCAACTTGATGTGCAAGTACACTTGTTCCCCAACCTGAAACTCCTTAAACAACCTGTTCCATCTTGCATAGCTTTTTTGTCTATCCTATCCTATCGTCAGATTCTTCTTTATTACCGGCATTTCCTATTCCATTTCTGCCAACATGTCTGGTAAAATCAACACCATGTTAAGTAGATCACTCCAACTAATGGGAGTATTACAACTCCACTCATACAATGCCTCAAATAGACTCATCCTCAAAGATTCCTGATACCAATTGTTGTAAGCGAACTCAACTAGTGGAAGATACTCTTCCCACTTTTGCTATTGATGCATCACATATATCCTCAACATATATTCCATTATCCTATTGACCCTCTCTATTTGTCCATATGTCTGTGGATGATAAGATGTACTGAATGCCAACTATATCTCTAAACCTACAAACAACTTTTTCCAAAACTTGGAAGTGAAATTAGCATCCTTGTTTGACACAATCGTCTTCGAAACACCATGCAATCTGATCACATCTCTGATGAAGACCTATGCTACATCACTAGCTGAAAATAGACTTCACTAGAATTAAGTGCGCTACATTTTTCAACTTGTCTACCAAAACCATGATGGAATCATGTTGTCTAGATTTCCTCGAAAAAACTGTGATAAAATACATTGAAATGGCCTCCCATTTCCACTCTGGAATCACAATCAGTTGTAGTAGTCCACCTGGATTCTTACATTCTTCCTTTAACTACTGACAGTCCAAGCATCTAGCCACACACTCTACCACGTCCTTCTTCAGATTTGGACAATAATAAAACTTCTTCACTACTGTCAATGTCTTTTGATATCCCGGGTGACCTAAATACGACTTAGCACGAAATTCCCTCAAGATGAGCTTCTTGAGTTCTCTATTGTCTGGCACATATATCCTATCACTAAATCTAACCAAGCCATCTACTATAAGACAGAAAATCAAGATGATATTGCAATGCTTGTTCTCACAATATCAATCCTAGCACTCAGTAAAATCAAACTCCAACTCACAAGAAAGCACTAGGCCAACAATTAGCCAATTCACCAGCTCTCCAAGTCCATGTTTACTTGTACAATTCCTATGGTTGATTAACCCATCTTAGACGGAAATCAGTGCACTCAAAACTATGCAATCGCTTCAAGGATAATAAATCTTAGTAATATCACGAAAATCAATCCATAACCAACAACAAAAGGAAAAAGAAGTCCAAACTAAAGCGAAAGAAGAAATCAACAAACTCCAAAAATATCAAATAAGGAAAGGAGAAATGAAAGAAAATCCCAAATTAAAAAGACAACCTTAATAAGAAAAATGTCTCAACGAAAGAGTAAAATATGACAAGCATGAATGCTTATCTTATGTTGAGATTTTAATAAATCTTATCTTGCTGAGTTATAAGCAATTAGGCTCTCAAACCGTAAAGTGAAAAACAATCATGAGGTAAAATGAAGCCAAATGAGAGGTTTCTACCCTTTGCAAATGTTTGATTTCAAAATGAAGTTTGCATGAGAACATCTTAACAATTTTATGATAAAAGCAGTGCTTGTAAAAAAACTAAAGGTTTAGGGACTCCCCAATTTAGCTGATTTGATGAACATCGTAACAACTCTCCAAAACTTGAAAGCAAACAAGGAGGAAAATCAGTGTCAAATTTGAGATTGTAGAGGTGTGAAAAAGTTCGTGATGACCTGCAAAACAGAATTTTATATCAACAAAACTACAAACAAATCTGAAACAAAAATGCAAAGAAATAAAAAAGGATGAGAATGGGCATATGAGACTTACCATTTGAAGAATTTCACTTAATTTTTCCTGAAAGATGTCGATTTTCTCCAACAAAAGGTAACCTTCTCCTTTTAA
Source organism: Pinus taeda (assembly GCA_000404065.3). NCBI lineage: Eukaryota > Viridiplantae > Streptophyta > Pinopsida > Pinales > Pinaceae > Pinus > Pinus taeda. The sequence goes on along the minus strand of APFE030449687.1, from coordinate 49,033 downwards.
TTTGAATTAAAACTATGAAGAGTGGATTTGTATGAAGTTGTCATTGACCTCAAACTCATCATTTATTAAATCTAAATTAAAGCAAGTAGTAAACTAGAATAAAAAAATGATTCATGTTCAAGGAATTAGAAGTAGATAAATTCCATGAGAAATGAAAATAAAGATGTGTTTTTGTATGAATTGTAGCGACAATTGTTCTCTTTGTCTTTTTAGATTTCATATCAACTCTAAGGTTTTCATAAAAACAAGATCAAGCTCCAACATATGTAGTACTTATGTGTGTATGGAGAAGAATTAAATATTTTGCAGGATAAATATGGAGCGATATATCAAAAATAAGAGGACCACAAGAGAATTCAAACATATGTTGCCCATGATCCATTACCTTTGCGTGTTCTAAATTTCCTTACCAACTATTGCATAGCCATAGTGGTTGCTTAAGAGTGCCTTGAAAAGATAAAAGGATGCATATTCTAGGACAAAAGAAAAAATGATGGGCATCCAATAGTAGAATAAAGACCAAAATATGAGTAAGCCATATGTGATGAAATTTTCATTCGCCGGGAGGATTGTCGTGTAGAGTAAAAGGAGGTTCAACTATACATGTCAGGATATATGTCCAATGAAGGCACAACGATAAGATCCATGTGCACACACCATGAAGAATACATATCTCTAAAGTCACAAATTAATCTCGATAAATAAATGTTTGAGGTTTGATGAAATTGTAATTAAAAATGCATCCAAGCTCTCGAATAGTCCACATCCCGATCACCTATACATGCACCTATACTTTGTTGTAACCTGTGCATAAGCTTTGTGTACTTGTCATCTTGTTGACCTGCCTATAAGATCTGATCCTATAAGTTCATCCCATAAGAACTCATAACTACTATATGATTCACTTGTATCTACCTACTAAGAGCATATACAACCTTATTCTCCTTACCCTTGACGTTGTAACATCCCTGGTTAAAAAATCATGTAAATACAAAATATAAGACCACGGTCATGGGACACATATTCCAAAATGAATGGTGGGAAAAACATCCTAGTGGGGTGTCACTTCAGTTTATTATGGCTAAGGAAATTGGCAAAAGCAATGGCAAAGGATTTGGAAAGGCATGAGGCATTAATTGACATTTTATTTATGAAAATAATGAAAATTATGAGAAAATGGAGATGAAAGGTCACGGGTTGCATGTGATAAGTAAAATGAAGGAAAACACTAGAAAATGAAGAAAATAGAGGCCTCATTGATAAAAAGGCTTCTGAGGACCAGTTGGAAAGCTTGGTTAGTTTAGTTTTGGTGGAGCTCTCTTATATTCTCTCCCATAATCTTGGACACTTAGATTTTTCTTGGAACACTCTTGGAGAGTGTGGCATACTTGGAGTTTTGGAGCAAGAAGGCAAAGGAAGAGAAGGTAAGTGCAAGAGGAGATCAGGATTAACAACTACAATATGTTTTTCTTGTAGCTACTGAGTTGCATGTATGTTTTCCTCACTAGTTTTGGCATACATGGCACATGCATGTGGTTTCTTGGTTATGATATGTCATTGGCATGGAGGATTGCCTGGATTGACATTGGATTTTCTTAGCCTTGCCATTTCCTGGATAACCATGGTGTTGTGCATTCATTTCTTTGTTTTTCTAGTTGGTTCTTCTGTTTCCTTTAGCTTGGGTTGAGTTATTAGTTCCTAGAAGCCCTGTAACAACTTGGGTTGAGTTACTAGTCCTGGAAGCCTTGGTTGGAAAAACATTCTAGAAGCCCTTGGTGGGTTGAGTTACTAGTCCTGGAAGCCCTGCTTGGAAAAATTCTCTGGAAGCCCGATGGAAGCTATGGGTTGAGTTACTAGTCATGGAAGCCTTGGTTGGAACAAATGCCCTGGAGCCCTGGAAGGATTGGGTAGAGACCAATCTGATGATGGTTTTGTGATGTTCGAACATGAGGTGGAATCACTATTTTATGGGTTGAGGTGGTTGGCCTTTGGAGGCCCTGTATGGTTTTCAATTGATGTGTTTTATGATATCCCGCATTCATGCTTGGAATATGGCATGGGGGTGACTGGCTGAAAGAAATATTTGGTTCAAACACGTCTAAGGTTAGATGGTACGTGGAAGTCCCGAACCTAGTCGGATTTTCCTATGTCTAATAAAATCTAAGTTCTCTTGATTTTGTACTTATTTATATGCGAATTTAATGGTTGTTAACTCACTATTATTTTCATGGTTTTATGTTGGTTATAAGCATGGCTAATTGACTAGTTCATGTCATGGTTATTTCATTTATTTACTTGTAATCGTTAAAATTATGGATGCAAGACCTAATTGATATCATAATAGTTCGAGGGAGAAGGTGGTGATACTTCTTGTCATGTCTCATAATATTTTTTAGTCATTCATGCTTTGTCTTGTATCCTAGACCTGTACATTGCATTGATGCCAAGTGTTTGACAGAATGTAAGTCCCAGTTGGGGATGTTTAGGTCTAGTCCCGGAGTTATTTTTTGGTTTATTAGTCTTGTCATCATGTGTTTAATGGATTCCAGAAGTTACAACAAGTTCTGGGCAGTGGATGGAATTCTGGGCTTGAAAAGTGCCTTAAATTTCATGAACTCTGGCACAAGTCTGCTGGAAATAGTCCCTAGACGTAGACATGCAGGATTCTGGGATCGTTTAGAGCCTTTTGGACGTTGGCATGCCCATAACATGGGAGCTTCCAAAGGTTTAATAGCTTAAAAACTCAGTGGGACTTACAGGCATGATACCTGAGTGGTTGGGATGGCTCCTGAGAGTGTTGTTGTTGACGTGGAAGGTATGTTTGATGTGTTTTCGTTGGTTCCCCTTCCTTAAGGTCACCTAGAAGGTAGAATCATATCATAGTACCCTCTCATCACATGTTTACCCCAGTTGGGTAGTTAGTTGGGTGGATGTGGGAGGAGGGTTCATCAGAGTGGTATCAGAGCATGGTTCACCCCTCAGACTGGATGGGCGATGTGTTGGTCATGCATGCATGTCAGTTTCATGTGTTATTTATGTTTTTGGACTATGTGCTTGTTGCATATGCATGGTGTCAGTTATGTTTGTAGTGATGTCCCCATGTGAAAGAGGATGGTGTTGTTGTGGAATGTGTCATCATGAGTGTACGGTTGTTTAGGAATTTGTTATGCATGTTGATGTTGTTAGGTCCTTATAATACTAGTGATTCCCCCATTACTATTGTCATTGTAGCCCTTATTGTTATTGTTGTGCTCCTATTGTCTCCATATTGTTATTATTGTGCCCCATAGAAGCCCACTATTGTTATTTTTGTGCCCTTATAATATTATTGTTATTTCCGCTTTGATTATATTGTGACCCCTTAGACTCCTATATATATAAAGGGGGTTTTGTCATTTGTATCAACCAATAATTGTTCATTTGTGTAATTTAAAGGAGGTTTCCCCCTCGAAGAGGTTGATTTCTGAGTCGTTGATTTATCTTTTCTATCTTTTTGTGAGCCAATTTCATAACATTTGGTATCAGAGCTTTGGATTCTAGGGTTTCGATGCTCCAAAAATAGGTCATCGTGGAATTTTCTCTATAACTTTTTTTATGCGACGTTTCAGACACTAAAAAAAACCATTTGAACTGAAATCTCGATGATCCTCGGGGTCTGAATTTTAGATCTTGTCGCGCTATATTTTCAGAGATATGATCCAAGGAAGTTAGGGTTTTTGCAGGCTCCTGAATTACATCCCAAATAGGTGACCTTGGGAACATCATCATAAATTTATCTCTGAGTATCAGATTGAAATTTCATAAGAAGTTACATAAATAGGACGGACTCTAGTTTTTTGTGCATCGTTTTCAGGTCTGAAGGTTGAAACAGTGACATGTGTCACTTTGTACAAGTTCGCTCTATTGAAAAAGTGTATAATTCGGTCATCTTGGGAGATTGGGCATAACCCTTTCTTGGAGAATCCAATTTCGATCATATTATATCATTAGAAAGAGGACTCAAAGGGCTACCACAGTTTGCAATTTTAGACATTGGAGATTCAAAATTTCAGAGTTACATCAGATACAATATTGAGCTCCTACAAAGTGAAAAAAAGGTGTGAAGTTTTTTTAAAATTTTGCATAAGCTTGGTTTGAAAAATTAGTTTGAAGGAATTCAAAGGCCATAGTGAAGCATAATTATCACTAATAGATGCCTTGATGGAAACACCTAGTAAGAAACTTTAAAGCTATAGCATGAATAATGAAGAAGAGGAAGAAATGAAAAATGATATATCAAAATTACGAGACCAAGTGCAACAAAATTCACTCTCACAAAAAGTAATGGAAGCTAAGATGGATGATTTAAAGAAAGGCATATAAGCTAAGATGAATGACTTGGAAGCTAAGATGGATGGCATGGAAGCAAATATGGATGGTTTAAATAAAAGCGTGGAAGCTAAGATGGATGGTTTAAAGAAAGGCGTAGAAGCTAATATGGATGGGTTAGAAGAAAAACTTAAAGGCAACATGGAACAATTGAAGACAAATTTGACAAAGTTTCTACAAGAAATGCTTACTAATGGTGAAAGGGTAGTAAAGGAAACTCATGATGAGAACAAAATAAATGTTAGTCATGATTTCATAGACTCCAATATTGGATCGAAGACCCACCATGTTCCCAATATCAATATGAGGAAGTTTGATGGCAAGGATCCCGTAACATGGATACTACAGATGGAGCAATATTTCAATCTCCATAATGTG
>APFE030449687.1:26736-42231 GCA_000404065.3 Pinus taeda | reverse complement strand
CAGGGTATTATTGCAAGTTTGTTGAGAATTATGGGAGAATAGCAACACCTCTAACAACATTATTGAAGAAAGATGCAATTTCATGGACTCCAGAAGCAACAAAGGCCTTCGAACATCTTAAAGAGGCAATGTGCCAAGCACGGGTCTTAGCTACACCGGACTTCACAAAAACCTTTATTGTGGAATGTGATGCTTCAGGAAATGGAATTGGTGTTGTTTTAATGCAAGATGAAAGACCCATTGCTTTTGAAAGTCGTCCAATCAAGGGAAAGTTTTTACACAAAGCTATTTATGAGAAGGAAATGTGGCAATACTCCATGCACTTAAGAAATTGCGACCCTACCTAATGGGAAGACACTTCAAGGTAAAAATGGATCATGATAGCCTTAAATACTTTTTAGAACAAAGATTATATTCAAAAGAGCAACGAAAATGGGTCACAAAGATGTTGGGTTATGACTTTGAAATAATCTACAAAAAGGGAAGAAAAATGTTGTGGCAGATGCACTCTCAAGAAAGGATGAGGATGTGGAAGCATTTTTTGCGTCATTTCTATTATCCAACCCAAGTGGATAAATGAAGCAAGGGATGAATGGAAGAATGATGAATAAGTGTGGGAATTCATTCAAAAGCTACAACAAGATCCTAGTACATCTGATACATTTAGCTGGAAAAATGGTTCATTATGGTACAAATATTGCTTATACCTATGTAATAATTCACAACTCAAACAAAATATTCTTATGGAATTGCACACCTCTCCCTTAGGAGGGCACTCAAGATTTCTAAAAACTTACCACAGGGTTAAGAAGGAATTTTTTTGGGATGGCCTTAAATCGGATATTCAAAATTTTGTGGCAGAATGTTTGGTTTTCCAAAAAAATAAAGTTGAAACAGTTAAAATCCCAGGTCTATTACAACCATTATCCATTCCAAGCCAACGTTGGGAGGATATTTCAATGGATTTTATCACAGGTTTACCCAAGTCCGAGGGAAATAGTTTTATCATGGTGGTAGTTGACAGACTTACCAAGTATGCACACTTTTATGCATTATCTCATCCATTTAAAGCAAGTACAATTTCTACTACATTTATGGAAACAATTCGAAAGCTACATGGAAACCCAAAGATTATTGTAAGTGGCAAAGATCCCATCTTGATTGGAAATTTTTGTACAAAATTATTTTCTTGTCTTGGTACTCTGTTAGCTCATAGCTCATCTTATCATCCTCAATTTGATGGGAAAACTGAGATAGTAAAAAATTGTTTGAAAGGATATCTTCGTTGTTTTGTATTTGATAAACAAACACAATGAGTCAAATGGTTTCCTTTGGCTGAATGGTGCTATAACACTTCCTTCCATACTGCAGCAAAAATGACCCCATTTGTGGCACTTTATGGATATCATCCATCGTCCATCACATTAGATTTAAGATAAAATTCTAAGGTTCAAGCAATGGAAGGTCACATCGAGCATCAACAAAAAGTTCTCCAACTCTTAAAGGATAACCTCACTTTGGCGCAGAATAGAATGAAACAACAGGCATATCAACATCGCAGCAAAAGAAGTTTTGATATAGGTGATTGGGTATTCCTATGACTACAACCATACAAAAAAATGTCTCTTAAGCAATCTAAGAAGGATAATAAATTATCATCAAAGTATTATGGTCCACACAAGGTGTTGCAAAAGATAAGTACTATGGCATACAAATTGGAGCTTCCTGCAGCTTCCTGAGTGCACCCAGTTTTCCATGTTTCATACTTAAACAAGGTTATAGGTGAGAAGATCCCAGTTCAAACAATATTTCCAAAACTTGATGAGGAAGGAAAAATCGTATTGGAACCTGAAGCAGTCATAGAAACAAGAACTCGACATCTACAAAATCGATCAATTTTAGAGTATCTCATCAAGTGGAAGAACTTACCTGCTGAAGATTCCACGCAGGAGGATGATAATTTTATACAGAAGCATCCAAAACTACTCAAGCATTGAGGACAACACTTTTTTGAAGGAGAGGGGCATGTTAGGTCCCTATAATACTAGTGATTTCCCCATTACTATTGTCATTGTAACCCTTATTTTTATTGTTGTGCCCCTATTGTCCCCATATTGTTATTATTGTGCCCCATAGAAGCCCATTATTGTTACTTTTGTGCCCTTGTATTATTATTGTTACGTCGTCTTTGATTATCTTGTGACCCCTTGGACTCCTATATATAGAAAGGAGGATTTGTCATTTGTATAAGCCAAGAATTTTTCATTTGTGTAATGTAAATGAGGTTTCCCCCTCGAAGAGGCTAATTTCCAAGTCGTTGATCTATCTTTTCTATATTTTTGTGAGTTGGTTTCATAACAGGTATCTATATGCTATTATACATGCATTGTCATGGTTATGGTTATGCATGTATGTTAGGTCAGACATGCATTGTGTTGTCGTTATATGCATTTAGGTCATCATGATGATATTGGTATGTGATGATGCTAATGTGTTGGTTGAGATAGAGCAGGAGATGTAGATCATTAGAGTCAAGTTGCGGAACTAGACTTTGGGGTAAGAGAAGATCGTCATACAAGTATTGTATGTTTGGCACACATGTATGTAGGTTAAGGGTTGTTATATGCATTATGGTTATGTGTATTCCTTTCATTTTATTGTTGTTATGGTTACATGTATGATAGATGCTAGTTGATTAGTGTAGTCATATACATGTGTTAGATAATCATGAATGATAGTAACTTGTTGTTATTTGCATTGTTGTTGTCATTTTATTTTAGATAACTTGATGATTTTGTTAGATGTTGTTGATGAGTATGTTATAGATTAACTTGTTGTTGTTATATGATAATTAGCTTGATGATTAGGTTATATGTTGTTGATGAGCATGGTATATAACTTCATGTTGTTATATGCTAGTAACTTGATGATTAGGGTTATTACATTAAGATTTTGATGTTATAGGTATCATGCTAAATTTGATTGGCCTATGCAAATGGTTAGGGTTATGACATTCATGTATGAGTCGACTTATTTGTGACATTGTGTTGCACTAATCTAGACTAACTGTGCAAATGTGATTATTATGTATGAATGACAATTGTATATGAGTTTATGATGTGAATATGTTATCTAGTGACTATTATGGATATCATGACCATATTTATGTTTGAGTTGATATGTTGTGAAGTTATTTCATGCTAGTCTAGATTGATTATGCAGACAAGATAGCCTCCCCTGAGATACATTAAGATATGAGTTGACCTATGTTATCTATTTGGTGTTTGAGTGTTTGGTGTCTATTATGTCATCTAGTTGATTATTTAACATTGTATGTTTGCAATTTGGTTGAATGTTTGATGAATTTCATAATATGAGTATGTGTTCAAATGATATTGTTTTAAGATGATTGTACGAACACATATGTGTTGAGATAGTTGATATGTACTTGAGTGTAGTAGGTTATAGTTGTAGCATTATGCCTATGAGTTGACTATGGATTATGACATGATTGGTAGTCTTGGTAAAGGTTGATTTCAAATTGATAGATATGATTGTCTTGATATTTGGAACATGTGGTTGACATGGGTAAAAAGTTGCAGGAAACATGCTTGGTATTAGCGTGACAAGATAACAATTGATGTGTTTATATAACTAACAGTTGGGTGATGTGATAGTACATAGTAAGCTTCGATTGCAAAAAGATAAAAATGTAAAAGAAAGGAAATGGGAAAGAATTCCTTTGGCTCTGTTTGGAAACCCTAATTCCAAATGAATGAGTGATTTACATACCAGAAATATTCTTAACCCAACTTTTGTTTGAGATTATGTGGATATACGTTATATTCCTAAACATGTATTTGACAAATATATTAAGCTAGTTTTAAGCTATGGCTAGATTTGTGAAGGGAATGGAGTCCCTTGAGAGATTGCATGGATGTGTTCAGTTACAAGGCAATGTGCTTGGCACAACAAGGTAAGGTAAATAGTATGTTGTTATGTTTATTTATGCATTGACAATTATGTGTTTATGGAAATATGGTGCAGGGGATTGCATGGAAAAGAGACTGCCATGAAATTTTGGAGAAGGTTCATGTTGAGATTTCCCTGGGAATCATTGGGAACCATGGGATTGAGTCATGGAATCTATCGTGAGTCTTGTGCTTTTGGTATTTTGTGACTTGGTTGTGCTTGATTGCATCTTTGTTATGTTTGGTGCAAGGCCTTGCCACTTTGTTTGCAGTGTCATATTGTTATTTATTTTCATGGTTTTCTTCTTGTTTGTTTATTATCTTGCCTTTTATGTTTTGAGTATTGGGAATTCGTTGGGAAAGAGGAAAGTTAATGGAGCTCAGTGAGAGTTATGTGGTACTCGACAGGTAAGGTAAGACTTGGATGAAGCTCGATGCATGTATAAGGGTAGTTTAAGGCAAGAGTATGACAACAAATTGGACTGGTTGGGTCCATTGGTGTAAATGGATGATGATAGGACAATCATGGGAAAGGTAATAAAGAAAGGTAAGGTGAATGGATTTGAGGCATCATATGCCTTAGATATGTTGGGAATTATTGTTCTCGATGTTGCACATGTGTTGCACGAATAAAGGGGATTCTCTTAACCTTGACCTTATGATATCTAGTAATTATTTGGTGATCACAATTATGTTGATGTTTATATATGTATATATGTATGTCATGTTTGAAAGGGTTGTCATGGATCATAGTTGTTTAATGCTAATGTTCATATGTATATATGTGTGTATGTATGTCATTATCTGACAAGATCATGATTATTTTATGCTAATGTTTATGTATATGTATCTATGTATCTATGTCAATGTCTGACAGGGTTGTTAGGGATCATTATTGTGGAGGAATGATTGCTTACGCAGGTGAATGCCATGAAGAGGTTCCTAGTTTATGAGGAATCAAGTGGAAGAGTAGTCATGACAAATATATGAGGTCAATATCATGTGGTTATGAGTTCATATTATGTCTATGTTATGGACAGGCTATATTGAGGGACATCAATGAAATGAAAGCAGTGCGGTCTACAAGATGCTGGGATAAACATGGATGGCAGAGAGACATTGAAAACAAGGTTGCTTGGCAAAGATAGTGTGGTGGTACTACTGTTGTGCATGTGTTGTATATGTTGTACATGTTGCATTTTTGAAGTTGTGCGCATGCAGTGTTGTGCATATATAGTGTGTGTACATGTTGTTTATGCAATATTATGTACATGGTAGTACAAATAGTGTTGTGTGAATATTTCATATGCAATGTTGGGTATAGATGGTACTATGTACATGTTGTATATGCGGTGTTTTGTACATATTGTAATGTGCACATGATGGATATATGGTGTTGTGTGCATATGGTGTTGTAAACATGTTGAATATGCAATGTTGTATACATAGGGTGGTATGTACATGATTTATTTGTAGTGCTATGTACATATGGTGTTGTGTGCATGTTTCACATATGGTGTTGTGTGCATGATTGTACAAGTGGTGCCATGTACATGTTGTACATATGGTGTCGTGTGCAGGTGGTGCTATGTACATGTCATGCATATGGTGCAATGTACATGTGGTGTCATGTACATGTCATGCATGTGGTGATGTGTATGTTTGGCGTTGTGTACACATTGTATAGGTGGTATGATGTACATGTGGCATTGTGTACATGTTGTGTAGGTGGTGCCATGTACATGTGATGTTGTGTACACATTGTGTAGGTGGTGTTGTGTATAGGTGGTACTGCGTACATGTTGTACATGTGGTATTGGTGCACATGTGGTATTATGTGCATGTCGCACATGTCATATTATGTACATGCGGTACTATGTATGTGCATTGTGTAGTTGGGGTATCGTGACATGTGTACTCGTTGTGTTGTACTCTATGTAGTACATGTATTGTGTCGTGTTGTATGCCATGTGTAGGTAAATTTATTGTGTGGTGTTGTACATCAGGTATAGATGTATTGTGTTGTGTTGTACACCATGTGTAGGTACATGTATTGTGTGGCATTATACATTAGGTATATATGGATGTATTGTGTTGTACATATGGTGTGGGTGTACGTATGTGTTGTTTTGTACATCAAGTGTAGGTGTATGTATGTGCTATTTTGTACCCTGGTCGTAGGTGTATGTATGTGTTGAGTTGTACCCTGGGTGTAGGTGTATGAGTTGTAGGTCAAGTGTAGGTGCATGTATTGTTTGGTGTTGTATGCCGTGTGTGGTTGTATGTGTGTGATGCACACTATGTGTATGTGCATATGGTTGAGGAGAAAGAAATGGGTTCTTGTCGGGTGTGGCAACCAATCCAGAGTATGTACAGAATAAGGAAAAATGTAGAAGCTAAGGATTAATTAAAGGATGAGCATCCGTATTTTATTCCAGTTTTATTATGCATGTGATTGATGATTCTAGTCTATGATGATTACATGCGATCTATGATTATGGTTTATGATGGTTACATGTGACTTATGATTATAATCTATGATGGTTGTGTTTCAAGCTAACCAGATGGGATGTGTTTATACATGATGATTTGGTCAAAGATGCTAGTTTTACTTGTTGTGACAGGAAGTAAAGTAGATTACAAGTGTACCTTATTGACGAGCTACCAATGAAGTATGATTTGAAGTTATTTCAATTTATTATGGATCTAATGTTAGTTATTGCTTGGTATAGGAAAGCACAAAATGCTGGGTTGGGTGGTTGAAATTGACTTCAAGAATTTGCAACAACAAAAGGAATTGAAAAATGCAGTAGTATGCTGGTAAAGTATTCAGGAGTAGGGCCATTGTGAGACACTGGTACCCAATAGTGTCCATTGATTTCCATGAGCATGCTATGACCAATATGATGGTTTTAAGGCAGGGATATGCCTTGGTTTTTGTATCTTCCGATGTGAGGAAGCCTTGCCAAGGGATGGAATACTCGGGATGGGGGTGCCATCAAAACTTGGAAGGTGTGTGACTACACGGAAGGGGGTGACTAGATTTCCCGAGGGATTGTGTAGCAGAGAAGGGAAGGTTGGGGATATATTTGTTTTGTTCATTAGCATTGCCAGATGGAATCAAATGCACATTGAGTGTGTGCCCTGGAACAATGAGCCAATAAATATTCACTAAGAGGACAAGTGGCACTGGATTATAGCAATGGACATTGGATGTAGCTTTGAATATGGCAGTGGATTTTGGACTTTCTAGGAAGGAGGTGAATCTTGGTATTACTTTGAGGGTGGAGATGTGAGCCTTTTGATTCCCTTGTTGCGGTTGTAGGCATCATATCCTTTTATTTGTTGGTTGAGAAAATGTGCATATTTGTGTATCATTGTAAATACTGTATCAAGCTAGATTTATACAGCTCCATAAACAGTGTGATTATTCACTAGGTGAAGAAAATGTGTATGTGTGTATATGTAGTTATTGTAAATACCATAATGAGTTGTGTTATAAAGCTCCAGTAAACAATATGTTTGTCACGTTTTAGCATATGGTCATTGTAAATACTATAACAAGTTGTGTTATAAAGCTCCATGGGAAGTATGTTTTGTTTTCAGTGGTCTTGTTGGGTATAGGTTCCATTGAACACCGAGGATGGTGTTCCCCCAAGGGGAGGGTTCTGTAAAAATCTTGGTTCAAAATTCATGTAAATATAAAACATAAGACCATAGTCGTGGGACTTGTATTCCAAGATGAATGGTGGGAAAAAATCCTAGTGGGGTGTCACTTCGATTTATTATGGCTAAGGAAATTGGCAAAAGCAATGTAAAAGGCTTTAGAAAGGCATGAGGCATTAATTGGCATTTTATTTATGAAAATAATGGAAATTAGGAGAAAAGGGAGGTGAAAGGTCACAGGTTTCATGTGAGGAGGAAAATGAAGGAAAATAATGGAAAATGAAGAAAATAGAGCCCTCATTGATAAAAAGGCTTTTGAAGATCAGTTAGCAAGCTTGGTCAGTTCAGTTTTGGGGAGATCTCTTCTACTCTCTCTCATACTCTTAGACACTTAGAGTTTTATTGGAGGACTCTTGGAGAGTGTGGCATAGTTGAAGCTTTGGAGCAAGAAGGCAAAGGAAGAGCATGAAAGTGTAAGAGGACATCAGGATCAATATCTACAACAAATTTTTCTTACAAGTACCAAGTTGCATGTATGTTTTCCTCACTATTTTTGGCATGCATGGCACATGCATGTGGTTTCTTGGTTATGATATGTCATTGGCATTGAGTATTGCTTTTATTGACAGTGGATTTCCCTAACCTTTCCATTTCCTGGATAACAAGGTTGTTGTGGGTTCATTTCTTTGTTTTTTTTGGTTGGTTTTGATGTTTCCTTTAGCTTGGATTGAGTTATTAGTTTCTGGAAGCCTTGGTTGGACAAACACTTTGGAATCCATGTAACAACATGTGTTGAGTTACTAGTCCTGGAAGCCTTGGTTGGATAGACACTCTGGAAGCCCTTGGTGGGTTGAGTTACTAGTCTTGGAAGCCCTAGTTGGACAAATTCTCTAGAAGCTCAGCAAAAGATGTGGGTTGAGTTACTAGTCCTAGAAGCCTTGGTTGGAACAAATGCTTTGGAGCCCTAGAAGGCTTGGGTAGAGACCAATATGATGATGGTTTTGTGATCTCTGACTGTGAGGTGGAATCACTATCTGATGGGTTGAGGTGGTTGTCCTCTTGAAGCTCTGGATGGTTTTGGATTGATGTGTTTTGTGAGATCCTCTTGTCACATGTTTACCCTAGTTGTCCGATTACTTAGGTAGATGTGGGAGGAGAGTGTTCAACTGATTGAATAAGTATATCAACCCACTTTGATCACTCATCTATACAAACATCCTACCAAGAAGAGAATGCCTCCACATTTTCAATGCATGAATGATCACTATTATCTCAATATATTGTTAGATAATTTTGCTCGTGCTCATTCAATTTCCGTGATTCATAGCATACCACCTGTCCTTTCTGTATAAGAACTCCACCAAGTCCTCTTTTGTAGGCATCTATACATACCGCAAACTCCTTGTATGGATCTGCAATCTTTAACATTGGAGCATATGCCGACAACTTCTTTAACTGCTCAAACTTGTTGCACATTGTCCATTCAAATTTACTACTTTTCCTCTACAATAATGTAATAGGATATGCAATCCAAGAGAATTTCCTGGTGAACTTCCTATAGTAACCTACAAACCCTTACCTCTTCCACATTTCTAGGAGCTTCACACTCCATGATAACTCTTATCTTCTCTGGATCCACGACAATACCTTCCTTGGAGACCACATGCCCCAAGGAATGTACCTCCGTCAGAAAGAAATTACATTTGCTAAGCTTGGCATCAACTAATGCTCTATCAACAATCTCAACACTACTGCTAAATGCTCGATATGATCTTCCTCATTTTTAGAATATATCAAGATGTCATCAATGAAAATAATAACAAACTTGTCCAGATAAGGACGCAACACACTATTCATCAAGTGCATAAAGGTAGATGGAGCATTAATTAAACCAAATGGAACTACAAAAAACTCATAAATCTCATACCTGGTTTGGAAAGTTGTCCTGTATATTTCTGCTTCCTTAATGCATACCTGATGATATCTCGATCTTAGATCAATCCTTCAGAACACTGCTGCTCCCTTGAACTGATTGAACAAGTCATCAATCCTTGGAAACATATACCTTTTCTTGATGGACACCTTGTTCAAATTCATGTAATCAATGCATAACCTTAGAGTATCATCCTTCTTCTTCATAAACAATACCAGTGTACTCCAAGGTGATACACTTGGCCTAATGTATCCCTTGTCAAGCACCTCCTTCCACTTTAACTTCAACTCTACCAACTCTGGAGTGCTCATCCTATACGGTGCCTTTGATGTTGGTGCTGTCCCTGGTACAACTCAATAGAAAAGTCTACTTTCCTGTGAGGCAAAAACTCTGAAATATATGCTGGAAACACATCCTGAAATTACTGCAATATCAAGTACCTACTAAATATATATGTATCCTCAACATCCTTACCTTTGTCACTAGAAATATGCACTACAAATAACACACACCCTTTTCTGCGACTGTGCTTTTCCTGCATAGATATAACCATTCTAAGTGATGTTGCCTTCTCTTTACCGTGTAAGATTCTATGTTCTCCATTGGCATCCAAACACTCAATGGCCTTGTCATAACAATCAACTTTGGTCCTATTAAGATACAACTAGTCCATACCAAAAGCATACTATATGACCCCAATGACAATACGTTCAAATGTTTTGATGTAGGCATACAATTCAACTTGAATGCACAAGATCTTACCTAGTGATAT
The DNA here is from genome assembly GCA_000404065.3 of Pinus taeda. Lineage (NCBI taxonomy): Eukaryota > Viridiplantae > Streptophyta > Pinopsida > Pinales > Pinaceae > Pinus > Pinus taeda. The sequence goes on along the minus strand of APFE030449687.1, from coordinate 31,889 downwards.
ACTCTCTTCTTTGTACCTATATCCAACTACACTAACTAGGATTTTGCATGAACTTATTTATTCAAACCGCACTTATGCACTAGGTTAATACTAACATAACTATAATTAGATCTAGGGTCAATCAAAATGGAAATGACTTGATCACAAAGCTTACCATCCATCTCGATAACAATTTCCTGGTGCTATGCCTACTTGTTATACAACGTTGCATAGATACGAGGAATGCTCTGCCCAACATCCCCAACAGTATGCACCTCTTGCGCACTATAGATCTAAGGCCTACCACCCTGATTATGTGGATAATATCTCTTAAGTTGTTCCTTACCTCATGTCTAACACTCCAACCATCCTATACCATCACCTCTATTCTTCTGCTGTGACACATGTCCCTGTCTAGCTACGTTGAAATTCTTGTATGGTGCAAAATTTTCTTTCTCTGCTGCATTCTAAGGCATTCCATTTACCTTTACCTTTATCTTTCCCATTCCATCCTTGCTGAGATGCATTCTTATTCTTTGACTGCTCGCAACAATGCTTCAATTTCCGAAAAAATTCCTCAAGTGATTGAGGCTCATCATACTCAATCCGATTTCTAAAACCAAATGGAAATCTGCTAAAAAATCTCTAAACTTTAGCCTTCTCATCCTTAAGGTATGATACATACCTCAATGGCTCCAGGAACTTAGTCATATACTCATCATCTGTCATTGATCTCATCTTTAGCTTGTAAAATTCCTTGGCCTCACTATCGTGGTACATTTCTAACAAATACTTCTTCCTGAAAATTCTTTTGAATGCATGCCAACTCAACTCCTCCCGCTTTATGTCTCTAACTCGTTTCCCACCAAATATCTACTTTACCTTTAAGACTAAATGTCACTATTCTAGCCTTCATGTTTTTTGAGTAATCATGCAGTTCAGAGAACTTCTTCATCCCAAGTAACCAAGCTTCTACATCCTCCCACTTCTTCAAATTTCCATAAAAAAGTAGGTGGCTTTGCTTTATTAAACTCATTATGAAAATATCCCTTGCCACTCCTCCTATAAGGATGATAACGATAACGATAACAATAATAGTGCCTATGAGAACCAGAACTAGAATAGTACATGTGTCCATCACCTCTCCTATCCATAGATTCCAAGAACCTTCCATCTCTAACCATTGCATCCTTATCTGACTTGTGCCCACTACGAGATCTACTGCCATATGCCCCAATAATTCTGTCCACTTGTCCTTGACTGATCGGAGGTGGTCTCTATCTCTACAATTCTGAAAAAACCTGAAGGATTACTGCATTGACTTCTGCTTGTTTCTCTTGTGCCTGCATGATTTTTTCACTATCTTCCTTGCAATTTCTTAATTCTTCCTTCAATCTTTTCAATGTGTCTACTAAGTCAAAAGAGTGCCCAACACCATGCTTCTCATTTGATCCATAGGGAGAGTCTCATGAACTATAGTCTACCATATTTCTAGTCATCTTAATCTCTTTCCTTCCAAACATACCATGTCAACTAAACCAAAATATAAACATAATCAACATAACTCAATGTAGCTCGGGGAGGATATCTCATCTGCAAGATCAACCAAATTAGAAAAACACGTGTATAAACAAAATCATAACAACATATAGATATCAGCCTAACCATAGTCCAGTCATCAATGCATGACCTTATCAAACACACATCATGACCTCATGCATGAAAACTAAAACCATGTCAATGTATGTGTTAGACTCCGTCTTGTCAGCCCGCTGCAGTCAAATTCACCAAGGTTCAATTCCCGTCACTGGCAGTCATTAAATTCCATTTTGATTAGAAGAGTCATTTTATGTCTTGAGTCCAGGGTTTTGTCTGTAGAAGTGTGAAATAACGCAGTAAGTTTTTCAGGAATGTCATCGTCAATAATGTGAGATTGATTCTTCTTCAAAACCCTATTTTGAAGAAGAAATCATTCAATGTGTTTTTTTTTTTTAGAATATGTAATTTGTCAAAATGTTTCAAATTCTCCAGCTCTTCAAATGGCAGCAGCTTCATGCTCTTATCCCTGCAAAAGCACAATCAGAAGAACATCATCATGCAATCAGAGACAAAGCGAAATCAAACAAAACAAAGTTTTGCATCCAAATGCCAGAAATGCCAAATTATACAACACGCTCAGTTGTTGTAGGAGTTTGATGTTTATAATCTTGAAAGTGAACCATGTGTGGCTTGTAGTTGGCCAGACATTGGAAAGAAAACTCATGCTCTCTCTCATAGATAAGGCACAACATAATCAACCTTTGAGTGTGGACCCAAAATTTGTTAATGGGCGAAGAAGTATTCGCTGCAGTTCGAGTTTGGACAAAGAGTTCATAGCAAAGGCAATCACTTTACCTGGAGAGGGAGAAATCATGGACCTCATGGAAGTTGCAGATACGGATGTTGTTCATGGAGTTCGTTGTTTTAATGAGACATGGATTCCTTTGAGTTTATCAATTGGTTCTTGGGTTACAATAGAACCTTTAATAAGACAAAAGCGTAGAGTAAAATGGCAATGTTTTGGAGATATTAATTATCATTGGAAGGGGATAATGAGAGCCTTCAAGATGAGTAAGGATGGACAGAAAGTAGAAATGGTGCGCGTGGCTCATGTATATGATCACACAGCCATCATGAAGGAAGAAATTTCCAAACAACCCAACTTTCCAAAAATTGAGTGCAATTGTTTGTGTGTTTCGAACTGGGGGAAATGGGAACTCATAGAGTCTGTAACTGGTGTGTTACAAGTTTTCCATTCGCAGATTGGGGAGCTTCTTTATGCAAGTCAAAGTCCTACATGGCTAAAAAATGAAGGTGTTTGGTTCTATAAGTATAATTACTTTCTTCCACAAAGTAGTCTACATGGACACCTTGAAGAGAATATTCTGCCTTCTTTAAACACATTAGAATGGCAACCCAATGGTGAAACAGTACAATCCATCATAAACTCTTTTCATTTCAAGTAATTTTCAGATGTACCAAGAGGAATGAAGGAAAATGGCAGTGGTCGTGTGCGTTTTGGTGGAAATTAGTGTAGCTTTTAAACGTGCGACCCATACAGGAAGGCGCGCGGTGCACAGGGCGTTGGTCGCAGCGCATATGGAAGCTCTACATAGTGTAATGTTAAATGGGCGTGGTGCACCCACGTAGCGCAGCGCACTGGGCACGCGCACGACGCACACAGCGTCCCAAAACAGGATTGTGCCACAAACATTTAATAAATCCAATTCTTTGCTGCAGAGTCTTTAGAGCGAGAGGATTTTGAGCATGTCTTCGCTTGCCCTAGAGGTGCATTTATGGAAAACCATCAGGCGCTTACTCGATCCAAAACCATAGAAAATGTCTTTTGTGATGCGGGAGCATCTAGAACATCTTCATTTGTAAATATGGAATAAAATGGGGATAGAATTTCCATGTTTTTTTTAGTTAAAATTAGGATAAAAAAATAGGGAATAAAGCTTCCAGCTTTAAATCATTGTGTAAAAGGAAAAATCTTGCTTTTTCTAGGAGATAAGGAGAGGATCTATTCCTTATCTATGTATCCCTTATTATTATAAATAAAAGAGGCCGCTGAGCTCTCAAGAGCAGAGAGGGGAGAGAGCCACTATTATTGAGAATTTGGCTTGTGAACAGTCGGCCTGTGTGAGAGAAGGCTATTAGTGAAGAGAATCTGGCATGTGTGTGGTTGTACAAGAGCTCAAGTCTCTCGAATGTAACTGGTGTTTTTATATTAATATATGTAGAATTCTGGATGATGTTAGCACGTATGAAATGTCTTCTCTATGATTGTTTATGATATGTATGGGAGTTAACGGTTCTGCTAATGTGTATGTGTCTCAAACAAATTGTATTGGGTATTAAAGCATTGAATTTTATTTAGATTCAGCATACATTTTGGCTGTCCAGATACAGACTATTGCGTGAGGGGAATGGTTTATAAGGGGTCGATCTCACGACCAACAAAAGATTTCCGATAAATTCCTTGTTGCCTAAATTTTGCAAAGGTCAAACTTTACTTCTCTCCCACCTTGAAATCAGTGGATTGTTAACGCTCATGTAAATGAAGATCTCGCGCGATTTCTTTCAGAGCTCAGCCATGGGGTTTCTTAACTTAGTATTGAAAGTACCATGCACTGTCGAGAGAAAGGCATTCACTGCATAATAGGCGGCAAAGAATCAATTAAATGAATTGAAGTTAAGAGAGGCGAACTTGACAGCGTGGAGAAGAGAGGCGAAACCTCAGCATAGGTACAGAAGCCAACGTTGGATGCATGCTTGCTCATGATGCCTACGGATGACTGCTTTGTACTCGAATTTCTTGTTTTATAGTTCAATTCAATACCGCACCATAGAAGGCGGATTCTTTTGGTTGAGGCCACAGTGAAGCCGTTCTGAAGGCGCGATCCAGAGTTTATTAGAGGAAATCGAACCGGAGCGCGTGGTTATATTAATTCTTGAACAGAGGTATGTGTGTTAAATGATCTATATGTGTTGGGCAGAGTATTGGCATGGGTTCAATTACATTTTGTAACTGTTCCATTTATGTATAAGCCTGTATATGAAAACCATCGCGCAACTGATATGATGAGCGTAGCTTTGAATCACCAAAGTTTGATTTGCAGCGTGGGCAGCGGGTTCTCTAGTTATTTGTTTGAGTGTGAATCCCTCTCAATCTGGCAGGGTGCCTTACATGCCGTTGGGAATCTTCTATTTCCTCCATACGTGAACTGACTGGTTCGCTGGCTGTGCCGTTCGAGGAAGTTCATCCATCCCGCCGTATTATTGGGGTTGTGTTTTTAAAGAACCAGAAATTAAAGAAACTAGAGAAGAGCATTCATTATGATGGTATATTAGCAGCTCTGGTTTGGTTTCTTTGGAGATTCGAGTTGGGCAAAGTATTGCTAAAGTATCTGCGGATTTATCTGTCAAAGATCTCAGGAGGAGGAGGCGGCAAGCTACATGTGGTAAGCTCTAAACAAAATGAAGATGGAGCTCCATGGATATAAGGTGTGAATTTGATTTTTTTGATTGGTAAAAGCTGAGATGTGTGCTTATAAGAAGAGTGTTAAAGATCCTGGGTTTTGCAGGGCCAGCCTGCATCAAGTGGTATCAAAGCTAGATTGCTCTATTGAAGT
>APFE030449687.1:0-26008 GCA_000404065.3 Pinus taeda | reverse complement strand
AAAGGAAAATGGCTCTTTCCACTGAAGGGAAAGAGAGTGATTTGGCGGAAATTGCAGGGGAGGTTGAGGAAAATTCTCATTGCCTTGTTGGAAAAGGGGCTTAGAGTTCTTGTGCCAGAGATGAAATTTGAAGATTCCACATGAAGATCTTATCAAAGGGAAGTGTTGAAGGAAGCAGTCAAGACTAAAAAGTCTTGTGATTTAAAGACTAATGAATTGTGCATGTTTGCAGGTAAAGTACAGGGAAATGAACAAGCTTTGGAATCTGTCCAAGAAGAGTTAAATCTGAAGGCTGTTCAGATCGGTGACGAGGAAATGAAGACGAAAGAGTCTAATCAGAATGTTGGACCAGCTGATGATTGCTCAAGAGTTGTTGAAGGTATAAAAGGTTATGTGAAGTTTCCAAAATCTACTCCTAATGAAGTTGTTGAATTGTATAGAAAACTAGATCTCCAGAGAAGAGAGTTGGAGAGCCAAAGGACTTATGTGCTGAAATATTTGTTGGAGACATCTGAACCAGAGGAAAAAGTTGCAGATGAAGTTGCAGATGAAATTGCAGGGGATGAGCCAAAGCATGTTGCAGAGGGACAGGAAGTTTGGGAGGTAGCAACGTCTATGGTGACAGCAGCAACAACATCCATGGTGACAGCTGGGACAACATTGGTAGCAGCAGAAGAGGCACTGAAGCCTTATATTTTTTATTCTAACAATTGTTTTGTGAGTACAGGTCTTACTGAAGAAGCTGGAGAAAATCTACTGGACAAATAAATTGAACTGATGAAGCGGATGATGGTGAAGGAGTCCTGGAAGAGACCAGCAGCAGTGAAACAAAAGAGAAGAAGCAAGAGGAAGACAGCAGAAGATTGCAAGAGTGCAGCTAGTGGAGCAGAGCAGCATAAAGTGTGGAGACCTGGAGAAGAACAATAGACAAAAGCAGCGGAAAATGGAAACTTGCAGCACAAGCTGTGGGATCCAGGCATACACCGATCCCAACACATGATCAGGGGATCATGATTAATTTTAAGGTTGGGTGTATGATGCGGGAGCATCTAGAACATCTTCATTTGTAAATATGGAATAAAATGGGGATAGAATTTCCATGTTTTTTTTAGTTAAAATTAGGATAAAAAAATAGGGAATAAAGCTTCCAGCTTTAAATCATTGTGTAAAAGGAAAAATCCTGCTTTTTCTAGGAGATAAGGAGAGGATCTATTCCTTATCTATGTATCCCTTATTATTATAAATAAAAGAGGCCGTTGAGCTCTCAAGAGCAGAGAGAGGAGAGAGCCACTATTATTGAGAATTTGGCTTGTGAAGATTCGGCCTGTGAGAGAGAAGGCTATTAGTGAAGAGAATCTGGCATGTGTGTGGTTGTACAAGAGCTCAAGTCTCTCGAATGTAACTGGTGTTTTTATATTAATATATGTAGAATTCTGGATGATGTTAACACGTATGAAATGTCTTCTCTATGATTGTTTATAATATGTATGGGAGTTAACGGTTCTGCTAATGTGTATGCGTCTCAAACAGATTGTATTTGGTATTAAAGCATTGAATTTTATTTAGATTCAGCATACATTTCGGCTATCCAGATACAGACTATTGCGTGATGGGAACGGTTTATAAGGGGTCGATCTCACGACCAACAAAAGATCTCCGATAAATTCCTTGTTGCCTAAATTTTGCAAAGGTCAAACTTTACTTCTCTCCCACCTTGAAATCAGTGGATTGTTAACGCTCATGTAAATGAAGATCTCGCGCGATTTCTTTCAGAGCTCAGCCATGGGGTTTCTTAACTTAGTATTGAAAGTACCATGCGCTGTCGAGAGAAGGGCATTCGCTACATAATAGGCGGAAAAGAATCAATTAAACGAATTGAAGTTAAGAGAGGCGAACTTAACAGCGTGGAGAAGAGAGGCGAAACCTCAGCATAGGTACAGAAGCCAACGTTGGATGCATGCTTGCTCATGATGCCTACGGATGATTGCTTTGTACTCGAATTTCTTGTTTTATAGTTCAATTCAATACCGCAACATAGAAGGCGGATTCTTTTGGTTGAGGCCACAGTGAAGCCGTTCTGAAGGCGCGATCCAGAGTTTATTAGAGGAAATCAAACCGGAGCGTGTGGTTATATTAATTCTTGAACAGAGGTATGTGTGTTAAATGATCTATATGCGTTGAGCAGAGTATTGTCGTGGGTTCAATTACATTTTGTAACTGTTCCATTTATGTATAAGCCTGTATATGAAAACCGTGGCGCAACTGATATGATGAGCATAGCTTTGAATCACCAAAGTTTGATTTGCAGCGTGGGCAGCGGCTTCTCTAGTTATTTGTTTGAGTGTGAATCCCTCTCAATCTGGCAGGGTGCCTTACATGCCATTGGGAAGCTTCTGTTTCCTCCATACGTGAATTGACTGGTTCGTTGGCTGTGTCGTTCGAGGAAGTTCGTCCATCCCGCCGTATTATTGGGGTTGTGTTTTTAAAGAACCAGAAATTAAAGAAACCAGAGAAGAGCATTCATTATGATGGTATATTAGCAGCTCTGGTTTGGTTTCTTCGGAGATTCGAGTTGGGCAAAGTATTGCTAAAGTATCTACGGATTTATCTGTCAAAGATCTCAGGAGGAGGAGGCGGCAAGCTACATGTGGTAAGCTCTAAACAAAATGAAGACGGAGCTCCATGGATATAAGGTGTGAATTTGATTTTTTGGATTGGTGAAAGTTGAGATGTGTGCTTATAAGAAGAGTGTTAAAGATCCTGGGTTTTGTAGGGCCAGCCTGCATCATTTTGCCGCCATGAAAATGGAGAAATATTTGCAATAGAAGATGCCGAATGTCTCAACACAGTGGGATTTAGTTTTGAGGATATTGAATCCAAAACTAAGCCATTGAACTCGCTACTCAAGTAAATCAGAGATCATAGTTGAGACAACCTCTTCTTGGAATGCCTTCCAGTGTTTTTCAAGGGTCCCTTTTCGAGAAATTCGCTGTCAAAGTTTGGCGCATTGGTCAAACAAGGAAATGCATCCAAATGGGAGCCTGCACAACAGAGAAATGGATATTAGAGTGAGCACATCTTACTATTGAAAATTCCTCTCATATAACAAATGATGTGATGGAAGCTATTATAGCCAAAATTCATCCACGACACTAAAATGTGGGCATACATCTGTACAAGTCGTGTTTGGAGTTTTAGAGGCAATAAAATTGTTTTGCAGAATTGTTGACAGCGTTTGGAGGTGGGCGCTACCCATATGAGCTGCGCGCTACCCACTTGTCGGGCGCTACCCACATAAGTCCAATGGCCTATGCAAAATTACAAGGGCGCTACCCATTTGCCGGGCACTACCCATTGGGTAGGGGCGCTACCCACATAGTAACAGAGCTCAGAAAAATTTTTCTTTCGCCCACTTTTGTATCAAATCGGCTTGATAAGCTTGCAACGAAATTTTTGAGCAGATGTTGTAAAAGTAGCTACACAGTTAACATTGATGGATTTCAAGCACTTGCTGGAGATCGAATTTCTAACAGCTAGGCTCGATTATGTTTCAGATCTTCAAGCGATGATGAAAGGAGGATACACTGGACAAAGTTTTGGTTCTTCGATTTAGAAAGGGCCACATATGTTATTTGCATGTAGCTTGATGAAATCCTTGCAAAAACTGTACGTGAAATATCAAAATTTGCATCGATAGCTTTAGTGGATGTTGATGCAGAGGAAATCTAAGTTTATCTCAAGTACTTTGACATCAGTTTGATATCAGCTACAATCTCTTTTTTAATGCGCATCATATGAAGACAAACTGCAGGAACTAATGGTTCAATTGATGAAGACATATCCTTTTTAGAGACAATGTTTCCTTGTGTGCCAGATAGCGCTCTCCCTGTGCAAATCAGAAGAGGACTGCGACCCATGCATATCTTTGAGTAACGTGAAAGCAGATGTGCATAGTAAGGAGATTGCCAGTTGTGTAGAAATTGTTGAGTTACAAGGAATTCGGGAGTATGGTTTATTGAACAAGTTAAATAGTATCCAATGACACGAAAGATGGACTATAAAAGCATTTGCATTTAAAAATTAAATTTTCATTCAAATGGAAAATGTAAAATAGGAAACCACGCCTAAATTTGAAAGAAGACATCGATCATAAGCAGAAAAATAGGACTTGAGGCCTATTTTTATTTTCTGTTGCGATTTAAAGGAGTTACACCTACAGATTTCACTTTTTTGGTCATCAACAGATCCAAGGGAAGCGTTGTGTTGTCTTCAGAACAATCCCTTAGTTTTAGTGGATCTGTTATCCCACAGATAGTTTATTTAATGTATTGAAAAATCATTTGTAAGAGGGGCAGAGAGCGTTGAGAGCTGGTGGAGGAAAAAGGAAAGAGCTTTATTGTACAGTTTTTGACAGGGATTTAATGGCAAAATACAGCTCTGACTCCTGAGATTCCTGGGGTATGACATTTGACATATGTTTCTTCTACTATTTCATATGTAATCTCGTAATGTTTTCCTTTCATTTCCTAATCGTTTCTAAATGAATTCTTTTAAGTGAGAAAGGCATAATCCAATTCATTTGCTCTATCTTGAGGAAGTTTTCATATTTAATGTTTTCTTCTGTTTGACAAGGATCCATCTTCTATTCCCTTGTCAACCTCTCAAACAGTTCACCCACTCCACATTATTTCAAAAGTGATGTTAAATTTCTTGCCTATCTTGCCTGAGGAGATAATCTGTGTTTTTAATTATATTTCCCTATTCAAGCTGTTCTTTTCCCCATGCAGCACAGAAAACCCAATCGTTTATCAAAAACAACCCTTTCTATCAATTTACTAGCCTAAAATCAGTATTCCTTATTGTTCATCTCAGCCCCTTTGAAGACTTTTCTGCCGAGATAGACCCGGAGAGAGCCCTCTCCTGTCCTCGTAGGGCTAGCTACGAGGCTGAGCTTGGTTTGATGTTGCCTTGAACCTCGCCTTCCTCAGCCTAAGGCAGATTCGAGCGCTAACATAGTGGCGACCATACTGGGGAAGTCTTCCCCAGTAAAGGATGACAAAGTTCAGATCCGATTGCTGATGGTGGACAGCCGTCAGACACATGAAGGCTGAAACATTCACATGGCGACTCCAACTCAATCCAGAAATTCCTGTGCTCGCTGATCCATTTATGCAATGGTAGGGTATGTGGCAAACCCTGCACTTTTTGAAGTTGTAAACGAAGTTAGAGAGTGGTTAGTAGATATTGAAATTAATGAAGAATTTTTCAGTGCCTTGCTTCAATGTTTGAAATCTCCAAAGTTCCCTCTTGAAACTAAAACTGGTTTCTGTGAGTTAATTGTTGAAAAACTTGAGAAGGAGATTCAGTATTTGAATGAGCAGATCCAGTCATATGATTTCCGAGACCCTAAAAAGTTCTTGAAAATTCTTTCTCCTTCGACACAAGAAATAATAGAGTTGCCTACAGATGTTTGTATTGACAGTGTGCAACTGGAGGCTCATTACGTGCATGAAGGGCTACCAGCAACTGTGTCCTGGTGGAAGCATTCTCAAGCGGCATCATTCTCAGATTTACTTGAATGGTTGATCTGGCATTTCAGTATTACCTAATCTACTATTTTTACAGCAAAGTAGGGTAGATTTTGTAAATAAATAAGCAGCTAAAGAGCATCATTTCATTCTAGTTTCATTACAGTTTAGTTTGAAGTTTTCTGAGTCAATTTTTCAATCATTTCAGTCAAGTTTCAGTCCATAAATGAGTCAAAAGTCTCGTGTTGTCTGTTGAAATAATGACTCCATCGCCCAATGGACAGAGGCACTGTCTGCTCTCACAAAGATCTGCAGTTCTTGGCACCTCCAAGAAGCGGCAGCTGCCATCACCATTGGAGCCAATGTTAGACTCTGTCTTGTTAGCGCGCTGCAGTCAAATTCACCAAGGTTCAATTCCCATCACTAGCAGTCATTAAATGCCATTTTGATTAGAAGAGTCATTTTATGTCTTGAGTCCAAGGTTTTGTCTGTAGAAGTGTGAAATAACGCAGTAAGTTTTTCAAGAATGTCATCATCAATAATGTGAGATTGATTCTTCTTCAAAACCCTATTTTGAAGAAGAAATCATTCAATGTGTTTTTTTTTTTAGAATATGTAATTTGTCAAAATGTTTCAAATTCTCCAGCTCTTCAAATGGCAGCAGCTTCAAGCTCTTATCCCTACAAAAGCACAATCAGAAGAACATCATCATGCAATCAGATACAAAGTGAAATCAAACAAAACTGAGTTTTGCATCCAAATGCCAGAAATGCCAAATTATACAACACGCTCAGTTGTTGTAGGAGTTTGATGGTTATAATCTTGAAAGTGAACCATGTGTGGCTTGTAGCTAGCCAAACATTGGCAAGAAAACTCATGCTCTCTCTCATAGATAAGGCACAACATAATCAACCTTTGAGTGTGGACCCAAAATTTGTTAATGGACGAAGAAGTATTCGCTGCAGTTCGAGTTTGGACAAAGAGTTCATAGCAAAGGCAATCACTTTACCTAGAGAGGGAGAAATCATGGACCTCATGGAAGTTGCAGATCCGGATGTTGTTCATGGAGTTCGTTGTTTTAATGAGACATGGATTCCTTTGAGTTTATCAGTTGGTTCTTGGGTTACAATAGAACCTTTAATAAGACAAAAGCGTAGAGTAAGATGGCAATGTTTTGGAGATATTAATTATCATTGGAAGGGGATAATCAGAGCCTTCAAGATGAGTAAGGATGGACAGAAAGTAGAAAAGGTGCGCGTGGCTCATGTATATGATCACACAGCCATCATGAAGGAAGAAATTTCCACACAACCCAACTTTCCAAAAATTCAGTGCAATAGTTTGTGTGTTTCGAACTGGGAGAAATGGGAACTCATAGAGTCTGTAACTGGTGTGTTACAAGTTTTCCATTCGCATATTGGGGAGCTTCTTTATGCAGGTCAAAGTCCTACATGGCTAAAAAATGAAGGTGTTTGGTTCTATAAGTATAATTACTTTCTTCCACAAAGTAGTCTACATGGACACCTTGAAGAGAATATTTTGCCTTCTTTAAACACATTAGAATGGCAACCCAATGGTGAAACAGTATAACCCATCATAAACTCTTTTCATTTCAATTTATTTTCAGATGTACTAGGAGGAATGAAGGAAAATGGCAGTGGTCGTGTGCGTTTTGGTGGAAATTAGTGCAACTTTTAAACGTGCGACCCATACAGGAAGGCGCACGGCGCACAGGGCGTTGGTTGCGGCACATAGGGAGCGCGCAACGCATATGGCAGCTCTACATAGTGTAATGTTAAATGGGAGCGGCGCACCCATGTAGCGCGGCGCACTGGACGTGCGCGCGACGCACACAGCCTCCCAAAACGGAATTGCGCCACAAACATTTAATAAATCCAATTCTTTGCTGCAGAGTCTTTAGAGCGAGAGGATGTTGAGCATGTCTTCGCTTGCCCTGGAGGTGCATTTATGGAAAACCATCAGGCGCTTACTCGATCCAAAACCATAGAAAATGTCTTTTGCCGCCATGAAAATGGAGAAATATTTGCAGCAGAAGATGTCGAACGTCTCAACGCAGTGGGATTCAGTTTTGAGGATAACGAATCCAAAACTAAGCCATTGAACTCGCTACTCAAGTAAATCAGAGATCATAGTTAAGACAGCCTCTTCTTGGAATGCCTTCCAGTGTTTTTCAAGGGTCCCTTTTCGAGAAATTCACTGTCAAAGTTTGGCGCATTGGTCAAACAAGGAAATGCATCCAAATGGGAGCCTGCACAACAGAGAAATGGATATCAGAGTGAGCACATCATACTATTGAAAATTCTTCTCATATAACAAACGATGTGATGGAAGCTACTATAGCCAAAATTCATCCACGACACTAAAATGTGGGCATGCATCTGTACAAGTCGTGTTTGGAGTTTTGGAGGCAATAAAATTGTTTTGCAGAATTGTGTGAATTTGCTAGTTGTCATTGAATATGACAATTTAGAATCATATATATATGCGAGTAGTGATATATTTTAAAATGGCAAGTAGGTTAATTAAAGAATTCAGTTTCATATTTTTTAATGAATTTTAAAATTCTTTCTTTTTGTCTTTTGGGTTAGTGCATAGTGTATATTTTTTTTCATATTTTCATTTTATATAGGATTTTATTGAATGAGTTTCTATTTATATTTTATATGACTATACTCAATGTAAAGTTTATGGTTTAATTCTTACATTGTAACTAAATTTTTTTGTAAGCTTGGTAGGACTACATTTTCATCGTGTCTAACTTCTCACTTTGATTAGGGGGTATAGCATAAGATTTGAACCCAATACTTCTGGTTTGGTGAGACTTCATTTCTACGGCCATTGCCAATTGAGCTACCCCAAGTGGACTACATTGTAACCAATTTGAATATAAACTTTGAGAATGTCTTTAATGTAGCATTCCGTGGTTATGGTTAATGTAGGGTTTAGAGATTGAATTTTATAATTTTCATCTGTAATAATTATTATGAGAGATGTACACTAATAATATTTTTATTATTTTTTGTATTTAAAGTAGTATTCTTTTGTTTCATGTGGAAGATATTATGTAATTTTTCCAAGAAAATGAATTTGAGAAAGAGTTGTATTGATTATTTATTTGAGAAAATAAGTTGATTCTTACGGTGTATATCAATCACATTTATTAATATGGTTGTGTTGGTGATAAATCTTAGTTTGATGTGATAATGAATCGTTTTCTTTCCAAAGAAAAGACTAGAATGGTCTAATTTTAATATCGTAGAGATATATACATATTTCAATATGGGATGATATCCATTTTTTAGTTTGCCAAATTAGTTCATCATGTAAGGGGAATAACAATCATTGTATTGTGAATAATGAGAGGTGGTATTATAATGTGATCCTCACATGTATAATGTCAACAATATATGGATAAAATGTATACAAATTTTTCAATGTTACTTCACAAGATAGTGGCCAAAGTACACCCCTATGATCATTCGGGAAATATATTTTTGCATGTTAAATTGGGTTAACACATACCTTGAATATATTTTTTCTCTTCTTTTTGTGTTTCATTTATGACAATGGATTTAATTTAAACTATGTGTTAGGTGTATTGTATATAAATATTAACAAGGACGGTTGCTAAGCAACAAGTCCTTGCCGTGTAAGGAGTGCACCTCCAAGTACCAATGCACTAATAGAAAACATATAATTCTCGTCGAGTACCAACACAATAATGGAAAATCAGCCTTACCACATGCAACAATATTAGCACTGGTGTGAGGTATGGTGACAGTGTGGTGTGAGGTTTGTTCTATCAGTTTTGCCCGGATATCTTTTGTTGTTTCTAGTAGTGCAGAAATAGGTTTGAAAGATGAGGTATGAGGTTCAAACCATAATGTGTGTCATTTATTTTGTATGGGTGGTTCAAACCATCATGCGTGTAATTTATTTTGTATGGGAATCCTGTTTTGTCAAACTTTATAATACTTTATGATTGTAGATGTTCGCAAGACCACATGCATAGAGATAAATTATAGTGACTTAATTGAAATAGACATCCATAGTTAGTATATATGTGCCACTAATTTTTTAATCTCCTAGATACTGAGGAAACTAGAGCTTATCAAAAAAAGGTGTTGGGTTAAATCTTGCATCCAAATAGATGTGATAGTTGTATTATAAGTTTTGTACTTTCCATCACAATAATTTGGCGAATATGTTTATTAAGATGTGGTTTTGGAATGCACTTCATAAGGTGTAAAATGATACACCTAGTAGAAATAGACCTAGAATCATTGGATACACATTTGTACTCCTTTGAAAATGAGTGATTTCTTGAGATGTAAGTTTGTTACAAATTCTAGATTTGAGAGCTTGTAACAATATAAAGAGTAATTTTTTTGGAAAAAATAGCTTGATTGATTGTATTTGTGTGAGAGAGGAGTAGATTGATTAAGGAATATGTGAATTTGTATTCCACCGCCTTTCTGGTCTCATCTAGTCCAAACGATGGGAAATTGTAATAAGAGAAGTCTATATGATGCATCTCTACATATCATTGATAAGCGTATAATTTGTTCTTCCTGAAGTTTAGTTCCATTTTTAAAGTTTTTATCCTAATTAGTTTTTCTTTTCAATGATTATATTATTGGTTATCTTGTTGGTTATTATATTTTTGGTTATGTATTGGAGTCGCAAGAAGTACCTCTTACAGATGTTTGTGAAACTTTCAAACTACCAAGAGGCATTGTGCAGTGTCTACAAGAAAATGTAGGAAGATTTGCCTCTATGGTTTTCTTTAGAGAGACTTGAATGGCATGATCTGGAAGGATTGGTTTAAAAATTTCAAATCGTGTTTCCAGTGTTGTAAGAGCAGAGATGGTTGAGCTTACTCCAATTCCATTTGTAAACATACTATATGAATGTTGTATCTCTATGTTTGATTTATAGAAGGAAAACGAATTTTAATTTTTTCTTTACAGATCATGTGACACTGTGTCAAAGACCTTTAGTGCTTAATAAATAATAAAATATATGAGAGAAAAAATTAAAATAATTTAAGTTTTTAGATTATAAATCTTTCTAAATTTTTTTATAAATGGAATTCTCCAAATTTGAACTATTATGACTATTTCTTTTTAAATTTGCTCAATCATATTCCCATTATCATCTTTCCTTTGCATACTATCCACCATTATTTTTTTCATATTATCCACCATTATTTTCTGAATTCCTATTTGAAACCAAGTATCGTTACACTTAAATAATTATAATTAAATTTAGATCGTAAAGAGACAAACCCAAAAAAAAATTACACAAATAAAATCCGAAGGACTTGTATTATGATTTTTATGGTTGAAAATAAAACTATAGATGAACATAATTCTCACTGAATTTATTCTAGTATTACAGTAAACTTTTTGTTTCGTCACCCATAAATAAAATGAAATTTACCCATTCATTTCACAAATAGGCCCAATGAAAAATATACGACAAAGAGGTTGGAAACATACGACACTGGTCTCCTTATGGTCTCCTTATGGCTCACAATTGTTTTTTTACGAAATCTTTACTCATATGAGTGTATTTTCTTGCAGATGCATTGAATGTGAGTATTGAATGGTGAAGTGCTTGACTGAAAAATTGAATTAATTTTTATTCAGATAAATTTCAATTTTAACTTAAATTAATTTTTATTCAGATAAATTTCAATTTTAATTTAATAAATTTTCTATTTAAATGGATATATTTATATCATCTTGAATAGTTGAAAATGTTATTTTATTTTTAACTTTTTTTAACTCATTTCCAATTTTCCATAATTTATATGTTGTAGTGTTTTCTTAATGATGTACAAAAAGAACCCACTTAATATTGTGGATGATAACAAATTTCAACAATAGAAATGATTGTTAAATATTGTATATTTGTAACTATTGATAGAAACAAAACCTGCCAAAATTCTGATCTATCTTGCAATCATAGTTAAACAATGAAAGAAAGAGTAATAACCCCAAAACATTCAATGGAAACCAGATATGTAAAGAATAATTTTATAGTAACACCTTTGAAGAGAATAGATAAATATTACCAGTCCCCCTCCATGGGTTGGGTTCTTGGCTATCCTCAAATGTCCACAACTTCTGTAGAGTCTCTCTTCTCTATAATGCATAAACCCAACAAAAAATATGGTGTGTGACAATGAAAATAATCAGAGTTACAACAGTGAGTGCAGCAATGAAAATAATCAAAAGTGAATAACGAATGGAAAACCCTCCTATTTATAACAAAATATTGAGTTATCCTCGAATAATGAGCAATAATAAAATATTATTGATCCCATTCTTGGAATTACCACTTGGAATATTTTATTATATTTGCTTAGGAGGGAAAAAGTATTTAAATTTTTATTTGGAAATAATAAATAAATAAATGATTTATTTATCATCTCAAGGAATTAGTTAAGGAATAATAAACAAATAATGATCTATTTAATTATTCCTGAGAGATTTAGTCAAACTTGACAAAGAATAATAATTAATTAGTGATTAATTAATTATTCTTAGAGAAAAATAAGATAAATAATGATTTATTTGTTTATTTTTTATGTTTGGGTCAAATTTAACAAGGAATAATAATAAAACAATGGTTTAATTAATTATTCCTAGAAGAAAATCAAATAAATAGTGATTTATTTAATTATTCTTCATGCCTTTAACTATAAATTACTTTATAAAAATGGTTTATTACTTAATTTCTTATAGTGAAAGCAATTTTACTAGGGTAAAATTGGATTTACATGGTATAATTCGATCTATATAGTAAATTAGGCTAGATGACCAATTTTTTGGTGATAATAGATTACCCCCCAATGTAAGAGTGTTAGGAGCAAAACGTATGACCGAAGTAAGTTGTAAAGATACAATCAATTAGACAATACAGGGGATTCAAGGGGAGAGAGAGAGAGATCGATGAAGCTGAAGCTGAGAGAGGATAGGAACAGAGGGGGCGAGACTAATGCAAGTCTCCTTTTATGTTGTGGTACTAGACCTCAATGAGGCGGGGGAGGCATACCTATACCTGCCGAGATAACTTAGTACAAAAATAATGGTTCGCCCAGACATATAAAACTGCGCAATGAAGTACACGTTGAATGGTACATGACATGTCGGCATAACAAAGCTAAAAAATAATACAATGTGTCCCATATACATAATGCACCTGGTAAAAACATGAGCCAATACTAAATACAATAATATCTAAGTACATGAAATACAAGTCACCTTCCCTAAAAAAATGGGTGGGAGGGAGGGTAGAACAACTGAAGAAGCCATGTTGAATAAGGAAGGGCTCTGCAAAACTGATGGATCATTTGGAGGAGACGTACATGTTATGAACACTGCGATCGGTAGGAACCAAACCCATCAACTATGTGGAACTGCATCTGAGGTTGTAGCATAGTAGGAATGCATCTAGGCATGTGGGGGGCTACCTGAAGGGACACCCAATCATGAGGTCTAAAAACATCTCACACACACTCGGGAATCACTGGTACAATCTGCTCCATCACTGGACCATCAAGTGTACGAATCATGAACATGAAACAACTAAGTCAAAGCGAAATAATGAGACCCTCTACTTGATCCAAGGCGCTGAACAAGAATGGAAGTTGGAACCGAGATACACTGCCCTCCAGGTCATTCTTCTGGAATAAATGAGCTAATGTCAACAGAATAGGACCCGCAATAGATGAGGCAATGAGGCTCCTCAACTAAAGCACGAGAGAAAATAGTTTAATGTGACTGATGGACTGACACCAGGGATAATGGGGAAAGTGGGATTGAGGTACAAACAGATGACTTCCCTTGTCAGAGCATAAAGTGCATGGTTGACCTGGCAGCAATTGACTCAGCTCTAGAGGGGATGGGGACAGTATGATTGGAGGCCAAAATGGGCAACACAGGATGAACGGTATGAAAATGTGGATGGAATACTATGACATGATATGATGGGACATGAAATAAACTCCAAAAATGCAAGGGTGACTCGTCACGGATGCTCTGAACAAGGGTGACTCGATAACACTGCCACACAAACTAAGCTCGATGGGGACCATAAAAAACATGAGTCAATGATGGTTACTCACAATGAAAATCGGCATATGGTACGGCAAGTGCTAAGAAGAGGTGGAACTCAAAGTACATGTGTCTCATATGACAAAATTAGATTTTAAGAGGCGATGAAGTGACTCTTCTTGGAAAAATGGTTTCCAGGTGAAGTGTCAAATCATCAAATGAAGTGGTGCAACCCACCTAAATGCATGACCGAAATAAATACATGAAAATCAATGGGAAATTCGAGTTGTAAAATTTCTTAAGGTAGAGTGTATTACGAGGATTGGAAAGGAGTTGGCCTTCGAAATCCTCTAGGAGAAATGCCCCCTTATCTAAGTCCTTAAGAATGATGTAAGGTCTTAGCCATAATGATTCGAACTTTCCATGCCCCAAGGTATCATGGGCCTGGTCATACACCAGAACAAGATCACCTTTGTGAAAGGCACAAGGGGTGACTTTTCGGTCATATTGAGCTTTGGTGCGCTTTTTGGCTGCTTCAATGGTTTTCAAAGCAACACGGCGGTCTTCAGTGGCATGTTCAGGCATGACAAGTCTCTGTTCTAATGGTTGGGTGCTAGGGAGAATTTTGATAGCTAAGTGGAGGGAACAGATCTCACACTCGATTGGTAAGACAGCTTCCTCACCAAAGACAATGTGGAAAGGAGTAAACCAAGTGGTGGTTTTAACATAAGTTCTATAGGCCCACAAAGTTGGGAAGAGCATAAGGTGCCAGTTGGTCATCACCGATGAGGACGTAGTGAGTGACTTGGTATCGAATCCATCACCGATCATCATAGGAAAGATGTGCAGCAAACTTTTGGGTTCGCAATTATGTGATAATATCTTCATACCAAGGATCATTTGAAATGATGAAAAATAAGTGATGAGCTTGTCGTTAACCGGTGGATCACGTGCACTAGTGGGTAATTCAGAAATGAGTTCAGCGAGGGCCAAACCTTTCTTACTCTTAGGCGTAACAAACTCGAGATCGAATTCCTAGAGGATGACGATCCAATGTGCATACTTCTCATTGATGATCTGTCGACTCAATAAAAAGGTCATGGGGTTGGAGTTTGTTATGACCGTAGTGGTAGTGTGAGGATATAGTGACAGAGATTTCAGACAGAAAACACGACAGTCAACGCCAACTTCTTTTCATGGGAGTAGTTCATGGGGGGGCCTACTAATTTCTTGTTGACATAGTAGATAGCATGCTCATTTCGACAAATATATAAATATATATTATATATATATATATATATAATAATATATATATATATATATATATATATATATATTTGGGAGTTTCCAAGAGACCAAAAAAGAGCTAGCTGCCATGCGATCGCTCTCTGCAAGCACTATCGCAACCCTAACCCCTGAACTTACCTGATCTTCCCAGCTCATCGCCGATCTTCCTTTGATCGTCCTTTCATGGATGCGTTTGCGGGAGGGGTGGGCTCCTCCCCCCCTCCTTTCACAATCTCTGCCCCTGACTTAGAAAACCCTGCAATTCCTCTGACTTCCCCTGACGGTGAACCTGACTCAGATCAAGTCACAAGACAGAAGAACAGTGACGGAGATACCACGGTAGTACGTGAGGCAGAAGACAAAGGAACAGGGGATAATCAAGCGCCATCAGCGCCGCAGCAGAAAGCATCCTCATCCACTTGTATCCCCAAAGCCACAGAGCGAATAAAAGTTGATCTTCCCAGCCACCGCATCAATAGCGAGATCTAGTACATGCAGGATCATGCGCTCATAGGCAAGTTTCTGGGTTTCTGGCCTACTGAAAAAGCACTGCAGGGATGGATAGCTTCCAAATGGAGGCCTAAATGACAGGTGACTTTACAGTTAGGACTCAAAGGCTTCTTTACAGCCATATTCTACTGCATAGAGGAAAAATCTCGCATTTTCGAAGGCAGACCGTATTTTTTCAACTCCTTGGGCCTCTTCCTAAGGGATTGGAAACCTAGGTTCAATCCAGACAAGGAGGATTTTAGCTGGGCACCAGTATGGGTGCGAATGTACTCACTACCTGTGGAGTATTGGAGAGAAGAAATGCTAGCAGATATAGGCAACAAACTAGGGAACTTCATCAAAGTTGCGGAGGAAACCAAAACCTGCAAATACACCTCCTATGCCAGGATATGTGTCCACATGCACGTGACCAAAGCTCTTGCAGATTCAGTAAGTCTCTATCATGATGACTTTGAATGGATCCAACCTTTAGATTATGAGCATATTCCTTTTCGTTGTCAAAAATGCCATGAACATGGCCATCTCTTTTGAGATTGCCCCATGAACCCTCAGAACAAACCCCAAGATAAGGAGACTAATAAAGACTCAGAAGGATTCACCAAGATCCCGAATCGTTGACTCCATACAAAGAAAAATCAAGCCGCCCCTGAGAACCCCCTTAAACCAGATTCTTAGAACAGATTCATACTGCTCTCCTCTCCAGATCTGCTTACCTCTCTGAGCTCTACACCCAAGGAATCCCCCTCCCTCCCCTCTTCTTCATTTGCTCCCTCCGCCCGCATTTCTTCCCCCTTTCCCTTTCCTACCAAAATCTTTTCCAACCCTCTTTCAGATAAAATTCCTGCTCATCTTGTTAGCTCTCTCCCTTCCTCCTCAGAACATTCTGAACCAGAGTATATCTTGCAACCCTCAGCAATGGAGCTAGACGCAGCACTAGCCCTTAGTCTTCAAGATTCAGTAGCAGAGAAAGATCAAAGTTTACCCACTGTCATGGAAGAAGATCCATAGAAGGTCAGCCTAGATGGTCTTGACATCCTCAAATTAGAAACAGCATGCAAACAAAAAGAATTCAACTCAATACCTCCATGGCAAATAGACATGCTTGAAGGAGTTTTATCCAAAGCACAGCGTAACGTTCATCTGGGCATACAAGCAGGAAGTCCATGGGATGGAAAAAAAATTCTTAAAGAAACCAAGAAAAGAGGGCGCAAAACTGATCTACAAAGGACAATCATAGTAGGAGAACTACTTATGGAATCGGGCAGATTCCCTAAGTTGACAAAGTTCTACAAACCTAAACCCCATGGTTCCTCATGAAGCTCATATCCTGGAATGTGAGAGGACTCAATAGCCCCTCAAAACATAGAATGATAAAAAACTTGATACAGCAAGAAAAATCGTCCTTAGTTTTTCTTCAAGAAACAAAAAGCAACAATAATGCCATGGAAAAAATTCGTAATAAAGTATGGGTAGGCAACTGCTCTGTATCAGTAGACGTCTCTAGAGCCTCTGGTGGATTGTCCATCCTTTGGAACCCACAAGTTCTCACTCTAAGTGACTTTAATGCTACTCAGTACCTCATTCAATCTTCATTTCATCTCATAGGTACCAACATACATGGGCACCTCTCAAATGTCTATTTTCCGCAGAATCTTCAGCAGAAAATCGATCTTCTGGACACTCTTTCCATCCTTAATGCCAACAGACAGTGCCCACTTTGGATCAGTGGAGGGGATTTCAACATTATAAAGACAATGGAGAGAAACAGGGAGGCAGAATAAGGCTTGACAATGACAGCAGCGGATTTAGAGAATTCATTCAAAATAACCAACTCATGGAAATTCAAACCTCTAATGGAGTCTTTACATGGACCAACAAGCGCAAAGGCACCCACCACATCGCGTCCAGACTGGATCGGTTTCTTATCTTAGATAACACCATACACCTGGGAGGGGACTTTCACGCTTCTATATTACCTCAAGGCGGATCATATCATTGGCCAATTATGTTGCAATGGGCAAGGCCAGGCAATAGAAGCAATCGACCTTTCATATATGAAGCCTTCTGGCTTTCACATCCCAAATTCAAAACTATAGTAAATGAAGCATGGCACTCATTCATTCAGCCTCCAGGAGCTAAAATGTTCCAATTCCAATGGAAATTAAAAAACTTAAAGCAAGTTCTCAAAGTCTGGAATTGCACTCAGTTTGGTAACATATTTGAGAATCGCAAAAGACTGGAACAGCAAATGATAGTACTTCAACAAAGTCTCATACGGGAAGGCAGAACGGAGGAACAAGCGCAACAAGAGCAGACTCTTTGGAATCAGATCGAAGCCCGCCGGAAGCAAGAGGAAATCCTTTGGAGATAGAAGTCCAGAATCCACTGGCTCAAAGAGGGGGAAAAAATAAAAAATTCTTCCACAGAACCACAATCCAAAGAAGAATGAATAATAACATAACATTCATAAATAATCAACAAGGGGATAGGCTAGAAAAGCATGAAGACATGGAGAAAGAATTCAAAGATTACTTCCAGGAAATTCTCAGGGAACCTCCTGGCAACAGAGATCAAGCCATTAGGAAAATCACTCAGCATATTCCCAAAATCATCATGGAGGATCACAACAACAAACTGCTCCAATCCATATCTCTTCAGGAGGTAGAAGAAGCGTTAGGTCAACTCAAGGACGGCAAAGCTCCCGGCCCTGATGGATTCACTGCCAATTTCTTCCACGAGTTTTGGGAACTTATCAAAATGGAGGTATGGGAATTAGTAGAAGAATCAAGAACCATGCACTGGCTTCTTCCCTCCCTCAATACTACTTTTATAGCCCTAGTCCCCAAAGGCGATGAACCTAATAAGCCGGATATATACCGACCGATAGCACTATGCAATGTCATTTACAAGCTCATATCTAAAGTTCTGGCAAATAGGCTTAACCCTCTACTTCCTCTTCTCATCTCTCCAGAGCAGACGGGCTATGTAGAAGGGCGGTAGATCATGGATGGCATCATACTCTCAAATGAAGTTATCCACTCTCTCAAGATTCTGAAAAAACCAGGTATGATTCTTAAGCTAGATCTCTCCAAAGCGTTTGATAAACTTAGCTGGAATTACATTACCCAGATGTTATTAGCTTTTGGCTTCAACCCCACCTGGACCAGATGGATCTCAAACCTCATTTCCTCTCCGAGCTTCTCTGTTCTTCTCAATGGCGCCCCCTCCATGCCTTTTCGACCCTACCGTGGAATTCGTCAAGGGGATCCCCTCTCTCCCTTTCTTTTTGTTCTCATGGCAGAAGGCCTAAGTTGTCTCCTCTCTTCAGCCATCTCTTCCCTTGCTCTTAAAGGTATTTCGCTTCACAGCCACAATCCCCTGTCCCATCAGCAGTTTTTCGACGATACAATGTTATTTGGTCATCCCTCCTCACAAGAAGCCAAAGTTTTTAAATCTTTGCTCTCTCTCTTTTCGGAAGCCTCTGGCACATCCATCAATGCTTCAAAGTCCCAACTTTTCTTTTTCAATACCCCGGTTACCACTCAAAGGAATATAGCTCACACTCTGGGGTTCACCATTGCCTCGCTTCCCTCTAAATACCTGGGAGCCCCCTTGATTGACTCCACCATCAATCACACCTCTTGGATAACTCTTCTTGATAAGTTGGAATCAATACTCTCATCCTGGACTTTCTACTCCCTAAATATAGCCGGTCGACTCATCCTGATCAAATCGATCCTCCAAGTTATGCCTCTGTATCTTTTCTCCGTTCTTGCAGCTCCAAAATGGGCACTCAAAGCAATACGCAACCTCCAGCGAAATTTTCTGTGGGGCTCCTCTCCGCTCAACCGGAAATGGGCTCTTGTCAACTGGAAAGACGTATGCAGCACAAAAACAGAAAGCGGGCTTGGACTAAGAGATCCCCTGCAAAGTAACAACACTATGGGGGCTCGAATCTGGTGGAACTGGATTTCCAAACCTCACACTCCCTGGGCCAAACTTTGGCAAGAAAAATATGCTCTTGGAAGCCAATGGAAGGATCTCATTAGAATCAACACAACCACTCAAGGCTCACTGATATGGAATGCCGCAAAACTTCATAGCACCTTCATTCAAGAACACAGTTTTTAGGAAATCCATTCGGGCACTACAGCAAGGTTCTGGGAAGACTCATGGCAACAACTTCCAAAACTAGCCACCCTTTTCTACAAGCCACATTGGCAGTCATACTCGCAACATGCCGATCGAATCCTAGTACAGCAATTCTGGCAGCCTCACACGATCCATGACTTCAGAATCTGGAAACCAGGCAGCACTTGGCAACCTGATTGGCAAGGGGAAACGTATATAGATATAGAACAGGAACTAAATCACAGGAAAATCAAATGCTCACATCTAGAGGATAAACTGAGATGGGGTCACATGCCTAAAGGAATGTTCACAACTAAGGAAGCTCACCAGCTTTGCTACTCCGCCTCCCAAACAGATAAAGATCCACTTTGGGAAAGAGTTTGGCAGCCAGGCATATGGCCCAAGATCTCCATTTTTCTCTGGCTGCTAAGCAAAATACGCATACTCACCTGGGACAAACTACAAAAAAGAGGATTCATTGGTCCATCACGATGCCCTAATTGCAATATACACCCCGAATCCATCAGGCATCTAATGGAGACATGTCCGCTAGCAACCCAACTATGGGAAAGAATTGACCAATGTAACAGGAGATCAAAAAATCGAAGGGGAGACATCACAGAAACCATCCGCACATGGACAAAGCATCCCTTTAAAATCCCATTAATGAATTCACTGTGGAACCTAATACCGGGTTTCCTCTACTGGATCCTCTTGAAAGAAAGAAATAACCGAATCTTCAATAATAGTAGCAGGCCAATTGATGCATTATGGCTCCTCTTGAAACAAAATCTTCAAGAAACTTTAGCCATACGCAGCTGGCATGATACGGACATACCAGACACTCCTCAGGAAAGTCTTATCCTGAAAGCTTGGAATCTGGACTTATCCTTTCTTGCCCAGATCAAAGCCCATCCCGTATCTAGTTCTTCCTCACCCCTCAAATGGTCCCCTCCTGTTATCAACTCATTCAAATTAAACTTTGATGGGGCTGCCAAGGGCAATCTCGGACCCACAGGATATGGAGGAATCTTCAGGAACCATCTAGGCGCCGCACTATTCATCTATCACGGTTCGATCGACAAAGACACCAACAACGTGGCTGAGTTGGAAGGTCTCTGGCAAGGGATCTGTATTGCAGAACAAAAAATTACTACCCCTTAGAGGTAGAAGGAGACTCGCTTATACTAATAAATGCAGTGACCAGAATCCAAACGGGCACGTCTACAGCCAAGATAGCTACCAGCTAGGATTACTTAGCAGATTGGAACAACTGGAGGAAAGGCTGAGATATCCTCAAAGCATAACCTTCAAGCATGTTAGACGGACAACCAATCAAGTTGTGGATAGGCTAGCCAATCAAGGCATAAACCAGCAACTTCTTCAATTCTCAGGTACCCTCGATGAAACAAATGATCATCAGCTCAAGCAGGACTGCATTTCCCTGGTGCATCAAGATCACTCACCCCTGGATGCGGGTGATTAACTATCCAAAGGACAATCAGGCGGCGCATCATATGGGCATCTGTCAACTCACATATGCCACGAGTGAGATCGCTTGGGAAGGGAGATGGGCCTGCAAAACTTCTTTAATGAGGCCTTTATTGTGTTCACCCATCGTCTCACGCGCCGCATCCTGCCGCTCCTTAAACGCTCATAGCATACCAGCTTCAATGCATTCCGCTGTCGAGTTTTTACTTCCAGTTCTGGGCGTTTCTCTTAATCCCTCTACAGGGGTTCACAAAACTGTTAATGTGCAGAGTTTGTATGGTTATTGGGAGGCTCTGTTGTTACCCAGCTCAGAGCAAGCAAAAATGCAGCGTGAAAGAGTCAGGTTACTGAGCAGAAGAGGGGGCTCTGGTGGTCGAGCGGTCTTGCAGCGTTCTTCTGACACTCTGGAACCTGAAAGGCGTTGTCCTCCGGCAACGAGGAGCAGCAGAGGAAGGGGTCATGGTAGATCTGGAGCTGCAGTATGTGAACATGTTGCTCACCATACTGCGCGGTATCGTTTCCCTTGCTCACTCGATAATGCTACTTTTATTATTTCCGTCTCTATTGAAAAGCTTGAAGGCAACAGTAATTTGGGAGTGGCCCAAGCTGAAGCACCTGCGGAACAGAGAATTGTAAATCCAGAGGAACATTTACGCCCAGTCGAGGAGAATGCTTCGTCGTCAATTCTGGCAAACCCCAATGGCCCAGGTGTGTCCGTGCGTGGCGATCCCTCCGGCTCGGTGGCCCCTCATTCGGACTCAGAGGACTCTCTTCGATACGGGTGTCTGGTTGTTGAGGAGCCCTATACTACAGATGATGACTAGCCTCGATTAATTCTGTTTTCGTTGCTATGATTTTGGCTCAAGATCCTGCATTTCAGTGTGTCGTTACTACATATATCAATTGTTTCATGTTTCTGTCCATGTTCAAAACTGTAATGTGTCGAGAACTGTACTGATCTTATGTGTTTTTTGTAAAATGCCATCAACAGACTGAACTCTCAAGGCCACGGCCTTGTTGTAATTTTTTTGTATCAATAATAGAAGTAGTCATATTGAGAAAAAAAGAAAAACATGCTCATTTCGATATTCATCTTCTTAAATAAGAACCTCGTCGACTAAATGGGTACAAGTTGAGATCTATAAGATGAATTCCTTGGTGAAGTCGCGGGGACTAATCAAGGGTGCGGAGGTGAAAGCATGTTTTAGGGCATCAAAAGACTATTCAGCATGGTCATCCTAAAAAAATGGAATCATGGAGCAAAGGATTTTTAGAAACCCATGCACGGTGGTCGCATCGTCAGGCATGAACCTGCAAAGGAAGTTGTCTTTGCCTTGAAGGCTTTGTAACTGGCACAAGGTACGAGAAGGTGGCAGTTCGAGAATGGATTGAACTTTCAAGGGGTCAAGAGTGATATGTCTTTTGACAAAATGAAGCCTAACAGACGGCCGGTGGGAACACAAAAGACACATTTCAACGGATTAAGATGAATGTTATACTTGCAACATTGGAGAAATATGGTGCGCAAATCGTGGATATGTTGTGCTCGAGACTTCAAACAAGCAGTGAGATCGACAAGGTAAGTAAGGATAAGGTGTGCCAATTCATGAAAGTAGTATGACATGGCCCGCTAAAATGTGTCTCCAACATTTTTTAAATTGAATGGCATTATTTGATATGCAAAGGTTCTCGTTATCTTTAACTAATCGGCACAACGGATACTAATCTGGTTGTATCTAGGGAATTCATCCATAAAGTATAAAACATCGTGCCTCACACACTCATCAATGATTTAGTCAATAAAGGGTGTGGGAAAGTTGTCTTTGGGACAAGCTTTGTTCAAGTCGTGAAAATCCGTGCAGACACAAATGGTGCCTTGTTTCTTGAGAACAGGAACTGGGTTGGATACACATGTGGTATACTCAATGGGATAGATGAAATCAACATGCTTAAGCTTGTCAATTTCAGATTTGATGGCCTCAAATCGAGAAGGGTGGATGGGTCTCAACTTCTACCGGATAGGAGTGGCATCGGGCCATGTGTCGATGTGGTATTGAACAATGGTGGGATCAAGTCCAGGCATCTCAAAATAGGACTAGGCAAAAACATCACGAAATTCTATGAAGAGCTTGGTGTAAGCTTCAATTTCTTCTAGGTGCACTATGCCCCCAAGGCAATGTTTTCTTAGATCCCTGGTTGATCTAAAATGTTGATTTTGATAGTAGGAGAGATGTTGTCCATACCCCCTTCTTCAAAAGCATCTGGGGTGGGAATGGGATTTCGAAACCAAACAACTTCACAATGGATGGAGTCTTTTGATTCCACAACATACTGGTCATGGGACTACTATGGAAGGAAGTATCCACAGTGGCACATATCATCCTAAGAGTAGTTAGGGGTAGACATGGCTTCCATGATGTCCTCATCAGAATGGAAGATGGGCGGACTAGAGGAAGACTGGCTACATGATGAGCGGCGTTACCTGGTGCATCAACTAGAGACAAAAGGTTCACATACACATCGTCTTGAATAGTAGATGATGGGTTGGTAGATGAAGGATCTACTGATGTTGAGACCTGGGATTCTGTCAAAAGAGGTTCAACAGAAGCACCTGCGGAAACCTCTAAGAGGTTAACTTGCGAGGAACTCAAGGGTGACACTTGTACAATGAAAACGCTCATAGAATTAATCTCTGAGATGGAGGGGGAGGACCAAGGAAAACACCCAACAACGAGGATTCTTTATAGACTTCAAGTGAGACACTAGTGCAAGGAGTTGAAGACTAGTTGACGGAAGACAGCAAATGTGACAGTTGACATGGCGTATGTGTAACTATGACCTAAGAGGATGTTGTAATCCAAAGGGACATTAATGACTTCGATATCGACATGGACAGTCTTACCTGCAAGAGTCACTAGATAGTTGTGGTACATGTCGAGGGGCTGGGAGGAATGTCCATCCCATGCATGCAAAGTGATGGTGGCGGGGGACAACTTAGGTGACTTGAGTTGTTTCCAAACAGTAGCGAACATCACACAGGTGGATGTGCCTTCATCAGTAATGCATCTGGAGATGATGGCTGATCTGAAAATGGGGCTCTTAGGCTTCTTGTCTAACTTACAAGAACCTCTCCAACTTCCAAAGCTTTAAATATTCTATTCCCAAGTCTTATTGATTAACCAATGTAGAATTAAAAATGCTTGAAAATATGGTTGTATGTTTATGTTTGTCTTAAACTGTTCAGGTGCTGTAAATTAATGTGCTTTAAAATCTGTTGTTATGTTGATATGTACATACATACAATAATAACTAACGCAGCAATAAACAAATGACACAGAACAGCGATTTATTATGGAGTTCACCCAAAACTCTTGGGCTTCGTCTCCTTGAGCTCTAGTCAACTTGACTAGGCTCTCTGGGATTATGGTATAAGTCCTTTTCACAAGCTCTTGGCTCAACTCCTACTATTTTACACAGAAATAGTGGGTTCAAACACCATTTCATTCCCTGGCTCTTGAAGCTTTGGCTCTTGGCTGTCGCTCTTGGCTCTTGTGGCTCTTCGGCTCTGGCTCTAGCTCTTCAGCTCTGGCTTCTTTGGCCCTCTATCAGTTTACAGCTCTCTTGGCTTTTCACTTGACTTCCAAGTGACTCCCTTGGCTATTCTTTTTCCTTCTACACTGCCTCTTTCTGCTCTTTTTCACCTTAGCTTCCTGCTTTATCATTCTGTGGCTTTTTAAGCCAAATCAGGTTTGTCGGTTCATTTTCCCTCTCGGGCTTTCTAGCTTCCTGCTTTTGTCCGCTCAAAACCCCTCTCTGAGCATTAAATAATCATTGCTAATGCCTTTAGGGGAGGTGGCCACCTGTTCTACAACGGAAGAGTGCATCAATGCTTGAAATCTCCCAGAAACAGTCGTTCCCTGTTTACACAGAGGAACGCTATAAAACACAGGAAAAATTGCCAAATATCTGTTTATCGGGCTTCAAATGTCCTCAATTCCACTTTATAACTCCTATCAGGTCCGCGTGTACACCAACATCGCATCTCCATTGTTGATCTGGGAGATCCAGATCCAACGGTTGTGGTTCATTTTTGGGCGGACCTTTCATATGGGGGTTAATCACCCGACAAGGGTGGTTTTCTCTCTCCTCAACCTGGACACGTGTCAGCCATTGTATGGGATCGGGCAGAGCCCAGCCTAAACCACTTACCGCTCTTGGCCCGCCCGAAATCCCACTCATATCATGCTTTCCCTTTAAATTGAGAATACATTAGAAACATTGAAAAACCCATAAAATGGCTTTATCGGACTTGAAATTATATATAACAGTGTAAATAAACCCTTTCAGGTTCATAATATCGCATCAGCGCATTTTCTTCGCTATTCATTTATTCAACGAAATATGCGAAAATACATTAAAAATGCCTTTGGGTGGATTTAAAAATTTATGGCATATCGTTTATAATCTTTATCGGGTCTAATTATTGGTCTTGCTCCATTGTAATGTTCCGATGCTATATTGCGATGCGATCGATCGCAATCACATATCGCACATGCCCCGGGCCAATTGTAATCGCTCCTTTGTATTTTCCGATTGTGACATCACGATCACAATAATCATATAACACGTTCTGATATCCTCTGCTTGCCACCACCGATTGCAATTTTTCGATCAAATCTAGACCGTTGATCGGCCAGATCCGACGGCTCCTATTCATTGTCAGTTTAAACCTCTGATAGGCCTACTTTTGGTCATTTCTTTGTGTTTTTTCCTTCCGATAATGTAGTCCAATATTTCTAAAACTTCTCCTTTTGTGATGGTTTTGATCTTTTAGGAGATTTAGCATGCTTAGAGGGCTTTTTGAACCCATTTTTAGGGGATTTTGCCTTTTTTTTCAAAGGAAAAAGGGCAGCTTCATTTACATCCTAAGTTAGTTTTTGCCCATTCAAGTTGAAGGAGACTTAGAATGAGACGATA
>APFE030449681.1:11446-32603 GCA_000404065.3 Pinus taeda | reverse complement strand
GACGCGATGGTTTTCGGTCCATGGTTTTGGACGCGATGGTTTTCGGTCCATGGTATTGGATGCTTCGGCATGTATAAATATGTATTGTAACATTGAAAGGAATATAATTAAAAATCAAGCTGGTGGTCCTGGTTTTGAGATCCAGTGGGAAATCTCTGTGTATATGTGTTTTATGTGTTATGCTCTCGCATTTTTATTTTTTCCTGTGATTTAGAATTCGTATGCAGGTAATTTCTCTACAGGGTTAAAAAACCTACATGGGAGACACTAATTTGAACTATGATTTCCAATATAAAATATGTACTTACTCTACGCAAAGAGTATCAAAAAATAATAACTGTAAATGTATAAGACTAATTGGTAATGCGTTTATATAATATTATATAAAGACAAAAATAAAACAAAAACTATGTATCAAGCTCCTTTAGAGCTTAACTATTCTAATATGTCTATAAAAGGATGATGATAATACTGATGGAAGGTTCCATCTGTTTGCTCCAATATGCTCCATGTTCCTATAGGCTTGTGCGCTGCTTCCTTGGATAGCAAATTGACAACTGTGTTCTGCTCTCTGTATATATGATGACAAATAAATGTGTCAAATAAGTTTATGAGTCTATGGATTTCTTCCATGATGTGACTCAGAGAATAAAAATTACAATTTGTAATTTTGTTTATCCAATTGCATACTATTTTTTAATCTCCAAAAAGTTGTAAGTTCCTGCAATGTTTTTCCAGAGCAAAATGAATGGTGTATTTTGCTGCTGACAGCCCAGCAAATTTGTTCGTCCCTCTGCCCAGTCCCATTTGGATTTTGTAATAATGATTTATTGTATGATGTAGGATATCCCCCCCTCCCCCCACATCATATGTCTTGTGCTGAGCTGTCGAAATATGCCCAGGGGTGAGATTGGTTTATACTCTCAAGTATGATGTGCCTGGGGTTGGAGTTTGGTTCCTCATCTGGGATCATATGATAGTCAACTAAGATTTGAGCAGTGATGGCCAGCCAGTGAGGGAGGGAGTTTTGAAATATAATTCTATTCCTAGCAGTCCATATGGCCCAGCAAGTAAGTAAAGGGAGGTTCTTAGTTTTTCTAGAGGATACAGTGGTCCACCATCCCTCCCAAGCTTCCCGAATAGTTGTGCCCTACCAATGTGGGAGCGAGGGTATATGTAAGTGGATAGTAGTCCATAGCTCTTTTGTGGATGGGCATGTAAGGAAGAGATGATCCATTGTTTTATTGTAGGATTTGCAAAGATTGCACCAAAAGGGCTCATGAAAAGATCGTTTGATAAGATTTTCTCCTATTGGGATTTTGTATCTCAGCATGGTCCACATGAGGAGCCTCGACCCGGGGGGTGCTTTTAATTTCCATAAACTTTTCCACAAAGGTTCACAAAGTGGAGGTTTCAATGGGTTCATAAGAGTTATATAACCCACTTTTGGTGTATACTTCCCATGCTTCACATGTGCCCAGATTAACTCATCCTCCCCTTCCTATATCATGATATGGGATTCCATGAGGGCCTCCGTGTATTATTTCCAGTGTTGTTGCCATGGTTGGGGGATCTATAATGCCCTCCCAAATTTCCATGCTTGTTGCAAAAAAGTGGAATGATCATTGTCTGCTATATGACTAAGATGACAGATCCCTCTGGTGGTGAGGTATGTTCTAAGCTCCTGTGGGAAACCGTAAGCATTCCCACATCCAATCCAGGGATCAATCCCTATTCTGACAACATCTCCCGACTTTATTATCCATGTGAGGCCATCCCTGATAAGGGGCATTGCTTGCCAGACTGCTTTCCATATGTTCGATTTTCCGGCTTATATCCACTGGGGTTATCGAAGCCAATCCATGAGGTTTGAAGGAGCTATGTATTTTAAGATAGCCACTTTAGTTCATAAGCTGTGCGAAGTGACTAGCTGCCACCCTAGTTTTGCTGCCAGGGCTATGGAGAAAGTACCAAGGTTTTTAATTCCCCACCCTCCCCATTTCTTTGGGATTGCCAGAGATTCCCATTTGGTCAAGTCAAATATCCTTCTTGGTTGTTTCCCTTTCCACAGGAATATGCAACATAGATTTTTTATTCTGGCCAGTATTCCCCTTGGTATCCATGCTAAAGACATCCAGTATACTGGGGTGGCTTCCAAAACTGCTTTAGTGAGTATCAGCCTTCCTTCTCTTGATAAATATTTGTGGTACAAGATGTTT
Organism: Pinus taeda; assembly: GCA_000404065.3. NCBI lineage: Eukaryota > Viridiplantae > Streptophyta > Pinopsida > Pinales > Pinaceae > Pinus > Pinus taeda. Next base: position 30,384 of record APFE030449681.1, on the reverse strand, counting down.
AGCCTTCTTTCCATTTTGGTTATAAGCCAGATCCAATCAACATTCTTATATCCAAGGGGCTTTAATCTATAGCCCAAGTATTTTAGTCCCTCATCCAAGTGCTATAAGGTATAAGGGAATCTTCGCAGGTCATATTGAATCTCGTATGGTGAGCATCCTATAGCCGTTATAGTAGATTTTTCATCATTAACCAACATGCCTGTGGCTGCTAGAAAGATAGTGAAAGAGTTGAGAAGAGAAATCACGTCACCAATACTCCCATTTAGGAAGAGCAACACGTCGTCTACAAAGAGAAAGTGTGTCAATGTGCATCCTTCAGTGATGCAGATCCCCTAAGCCTGACCCTTCGGTGTTCCTCCTTTATTATGCATTTGAGTCCTTCCATGATGAGCAAGAAGAGAAGCGGGGACAGTGGGCATCCTTGCTTGAGGCCTCTTTCGGAGTGGAAGAAAGGAGAGGCCACTCCATTAATAAAAACATTGAATGTCACATTAGTAATACAACACATAATCCATCTTATGAATTCATATGGAAAACCCAAGTGTGCTAATATCATTCTAATGAATAGCCAATTTACTCTGTTAAAGGCTTTTGAGAGGTCAACTTTTAGGACCATAACTTTAAGCTTATGGGTCTGAATAGAATGTAAAATTTCTTGAGTAGTTCTGAACACTTCATGAATTTGTCTATTTTGTAAGAAGGAAAATTTTTCAACTGAGATGTGATTTGATAAGATTGGCCGGAGGAAATTGGCTATTATCTTGGAGATGGTCTTGTAGATACAATTAGACAAGGAGATGGGTCGGAAGTCATTGAAAGAGGTGGGGTTGTCTGATTTGGGTATAAGGGCGATAAAGGTTGAGTTGTAGGCCTCATACATTCTTCCGGAGGATCTGCATTCTTCTATAACTTGTAGAAGGTCCCCACCCAGGGTATCAAAGAAGGCTAGGTAGAATTCTACATTCCAGCCATCTGAGCCAGGGCTTTTGTTTCACTTAAACCATTTAAGGTTGTCTTCCAGTTCTCCCAGGGATACCTCCTTTGTCAATTCCAAGCCTTCTTCCTGCTCAGCAAACCTTGAAAATAGTTGAGTTATCCTCATGATTTCAGCCAGGGTGGCATTTGGGGGAGACTTATAAATGTTCCCGAAGTGGGCAGTGGCCATTGCTGCTAGTCAGGGGAAGGTGTTCACAGGTACTCCTTATTCATCTTCTAGCTGCCAAACAATATTTATAGCTTTGCACCCATTCGCAAATTTTTGATAGAACTTGGTGTTATAATCTCCTTCCTTGAGCCAAATGGCTCTGCTTCTCAATCTCTAGCTCTCCTCCCTATCCTTAAGAATCTGGTTTCTCTTAGCCAGAAGAGAGGTTATCTGCTCTTTGTGATCTGGGGAAGAGAAGATCCCCTCATATTCTTTCTCATAATCCTCTATGGCTTCTTCAGTCAATTTGAGTATATGATATTCCTGTAATCTCTTCTTATGTGCCCATTTTTTGGAGAGGATTTTTAGTTCTTTTAGGTTTTTAACAAATCCTTCCGATATAGTCCTTTTTGCCACAGGGGGATGAGCCCTCTAGAAATCAGTTACTAGATGGATATAATCAGTGTCTCTCAGGCATGCAACATTAAATTTGAAGGGACCTTTTGGTTTGTTCATACCCTCTTTGATTTCCATGTAGATCGGCCTATGGTCTGATATTCCTCTTGAGCCCACCCATTGTCTAAGTCCATGCCCCAAGTTTAGCAGTTGCTCCTTGATGAGGAATATATCTAGTATTTTGGAGAGGCTGTTCACCCCTGATCTGTTGTTCTCCAAGTAGGTAGGATTTTTGAGGAGGGGATATCTATAAGATTATGATCCTCCATAATGGTCTCGTAGAAATCTAAGAGGTTATCTCTTTGTGAATTGTTCCCCCATGATTCCACAAAGCTAATGGAGAAATTTAGGCCCCCCCACAAAATGAGCTTGTCCTTTTGAACGATGTGTGAGTCTAAAATTCTGCTCCAATATCCTTCCCTGTTATGATAGGGGCCATATATGTTCTGCTCCAATATCCTTCCCTATTATGATAGGGGCCATATATGTTGATAACCCTAAACTTAGCATTGAGCTCCGAGGAGTAAATGTCAGCTCCTAGATGGCTTGAGGTACCCCAAGTATTGCAGATTCTGATGGAACAATTATTTACACCCAAAGCGAGACCCCCAAAATTCCCTGTTGCGTCTAGGGTGTAAAATGTCCAACCTGGTAGCCATGATTCAAGGAGGTGGGTATTGACACAACCCTGGCCAAGGGTGTCTTGAAGAAATAGTATATTAAAGGGTTCAGCAGAGAGCAACCTTCTCATGGTTTTTTTTTGTCAAGGCTAGCCAACCCTCTACAATTGAAGGAAAGTAATTTCATGGAGGAGGGAGCTCATGGGTATTCACTTCTCTAAGTACACAATCAATTGAGTGTTGCTTGCCCGCAACAATATATTCCCCATATTGAAGCTTAGTTTTGGATAGGGAGGAGGGTCTGCCTCTAGTCATCTTTAGAGGAGGGGGAGAGGTAATCAGGCCAATTACCAAGGTGTCAGGGGCCTGTGATCGAAGCCGAGCTCGGGTGGGGTATCTGAAGGATGGAGGGCTGGAATGAGGGGGGGAGCATGGTTAAAGGAATTGGGTAGAGATTCATTGAGAAAGGATGGATGTGTGTAGGAGATGGTGGGAGAGAGGCTTTGATAGGGAAATCCACAGATATGGGGGGGTTGAAGGTGTGCGCAAGAAGTTGAACTGAATATAATTGAACAAAACTTGTATCAATGCAGTGCGGAGAAACATTAGAGTAAACAAAGGAGGAGTTTGTATTCGACATACCCGTAGAGAAAGCAGCCTCAATAGCCACCGTTGCTTTGGTTAGAGGAGGAGAGGGTGCATTGATGGGGGCCTTTCCCCGCTTCTTTCTGGTCTCCTTAGTAGGTGCGGGTACTGCTTCTGAATGTGCCAAATTTTCTGCCTCTTCTACCACTGGAGGGCTACCCTGTGCTTTTGGGTTTTTCTGTGGTGTTTCCTTCCCCTTATCACCCTCCCTCACCTTCTTGTTCAGTGGACAGTCTCTGAACAAATGTCCCACTTTGTGGCACCGTCTGTAGCGAAAAGGGACACCTTCATAATCTAGGGTTTGCTTTCAAGAGAAGGTTTTCCACTATAAGGTGATATGCTCCTGAAGTCCACCCCGAGTATCCAGATGAACAAGAATCCTAGCGTATGCCATCATGCCGGAAGCCATATATGATCTATCATGTTCAAGATAGGTTCCTAGAGTGTTTCTGATGCACCAGAATATATCCTCTGACCAGAATTGAAAGGGTAGTCCAGGTAGCCGAACCCAAATAGGCCCAACTCCTATCTATTCTTTTTCTGGATCAAAAAGAGGGTTCCAATGCTAGAGAAGTACTGGAGCATGCTTGAAATTATAGAAGGATGCCAAGACCTAGTTTGTGTGCTCGGCTCTGGCAAAGCGCAGAGTAAACCAGGCCCTAACAAAGGTTTTTACAATTAGGAGGTCTGCCAGGTGCTACCCCCATTCCTTAGAGGTTCACAGCTTAAGCCTTACAGTCGTGTAGCTTCAGCCGCAAATCCTTCCAACCAACACCCAGTCCATCGTGTCCATGGAGTCACCCCACTGAATATCCTCCCCTAGTCTGAGGACAACGTCTTCACCTCTAGCTTTAAAGCACTTCCTCTTTTTCCCCAGCCACGTCGGCACTTTAGGGGCATCCGAACAATCCTCCTGCTGGTTAGGGTTATTAGCAGGGTTATCGAGGTAGGGATGGTTAGCCACTGGAATTGGTTCCGAAAGTGGGGGTACCGCTGCATAGCTACCCGATGGTGGCACCTCAGGGATAACAACTTGTGGGTTTCCCTGAGCTGGGTTGAGGTGACTTGGGGGGCCGCTTGATGATGCACCTCGGTGGGATGAGAGGGGGATTTGAGAGCTTGCGGCCTCAGGGTTAGGGTGGAGGCAGGCATATACGAAAGTTGCAGCCGAGGGTGACTGTGGTGGCGAGGGAGGAAATGACCAGATTGGAGGAGGCTCCGAGAATGTCACTGTGGAGCAGGAAGCTCCCAAGATTGAAGCCAGACCCGCAATGGTAGGCGTCAGATTGCAACAGAAGGGTAGAAGTTCTTTTGTAGTGGAGCGAGGGGTTTTCCAAATATTGACATTCTCCAACAGGTCCTCCAAATAGTCTACTAGGTCAAGCTCCATACTTGTTTTGAGATTTTCTCCACTAGCTGCCTCTAGGACCATTGTAACCGTCGCCGCATTGAGAGCATCAGAAATCGGTGGGTATGCAGTAATCAGGGAGGAGGACGGTTAGCTGCGCTATTACAAACATCCGCAACGGGATACGGGAACCAGGAACCATCACGGTTGATGCAGCTGGAGGGAAGCGGACAATGACAGCAAGGGTGGGTAGGGTGGGTAGGGTGTAGTCGTGGCGATCGATTGCAGAAAAAGCCCTAACCCTTTTCAAACAGGCTCCACAACTCCATTCTCCCTCATTCAGTCCTTCACTCCCAACTTAAAAGTTATTTGTTTGTGCATGCAATTAATTTATTTATTTTCAATAACACTATAACAATAGTTCTCTCTATATGTACATAAACAATTATTCTTATCACGTGGACAAATCAAATGAAAACATTTTGTTTTACTCTGTTTTTTTCCTATTTTAACCATCAACTTTGGGTGCGGTTTCCAAACATTTGGAAACAATTTTTTTGAAAAACAAAAGAGATTTTGTTGGTAATGGGTTCATTAAAAAATCCTTATCATTTACTACATGTGTCATGGTTTAGAAGACTCATATGAATCTTTGCAACCCATTTTTCCAGATTTGAATATTAAATAATTTCTTATTTTAGTCATCAACTTTAGGCGCAGTTTTAGAGAATTTGAAAACGATTTTTGTAAATATGAAAGAGGCTTTTAGTAATAGCGAGATCATTTAAAAAAATCTTTTAGTTTTTACACAACTATCATGGTTTTAGAGATACAAAGACATATTTGGATTCTATTTTTCAATAACTCATGCGATTCACATAATTATTTAGCCATGAAATATTTTAAGAATTCAATGCACTAAACACTTATTCCTCTATGCATGAAATTCCATGGAGGTTTATCATATGAAATATTTCATGCAAATAAATTTGATTCTTTTTACTTCATACACAATAAGCAAATGAAATAATTTTCAAAGAGCACAATTACTTATCTTTTAATGCATGCTTGGAATACCTAAGCCCAATGACATTCCTGACGCGCTATTCTATGTCGAATTGATTGTCTGCCACACTACTATAGCCAACAGTGGCCAAGTAAGAGATGGAGCAATTATGCGTTGAGTTCCCCATCAGACTAAATTTCCTTCAACCAATTTTGTACATATACTTATTCAAAAACACTCATTCCTCTCTCTTGGTTTAATTCTACATGTATTTTGTCATTAGTTCTCATATTTTTCAATAGGTTTATAGTAAATTGAATTAAAAAAAAATGCAATAAATTTTCTAAAATCCTACAAACATTCCATAAATCACTCCATAAATCAGATTTTTCCTATATTCTAAAATCACTCCCTAAATCATCCATAAATCACTCCATAAATAATATTTTTACTAAATTCAAAAATCACTCCATCCATCATCCATAAATCACTCCATAAATTATATTTTTATAAATTCTAAAATCATTCCGTCAATCATCCATAAATCACTCCATAAATTATATTTTTTTAAATTCTAAAATCACTCAATAAATCATCCATAAATCTCTCATGTTTTTTTTCAAGGTAGATTTGTTTTTGCTTTATGGACAAAATATCACTTATCCTTAGTTTTTCTAAAACTATGACTCATTAGTTCTAAAACTCAAAAATATACCAACTTGGAAATATAGTTTATTTAGATATAATAATATAAATTATTCTCAATATAAAAATTAAAAAATTAATTCTTGTAATATTCTTGTAATTAAGAATTAGAAGAATATTCTTCATGTAATATCAATATAAGAATTAACAATATTTAATTATTCAACAACACTCATTTTACGAAAGTTTTCACGGTAGCTTACAACAGGGTTATTACATATGTACTAATATAATGGCTTACATTCTCAAGCATCAATGTACTCCAATGTTAACTCCAACATATGGCTCAATATACTTTCCCACAGATACCAAAAACTCCAACTTAGAGTGGCATATAATCATGTTTATCTTTTCTACATGTTGGTATGGGTGGTGTGCGTTTCATGTCTTGATTTGTCTTATTTCAATTGTATGTCCCAAGCTTTTCATCCATGCATTTTTTTTATGGATGTTCTATTGGTAAAAACACAACTTTGTATTAGGCTATTAAAATCAACTTAATCTATATCACATGAAACAAATTTAAATTGCTTTGCATTTTCTTATGAATGTTATACTAGGTTGTATTAGCATATTGAAATCAACTTAATCTATATTAGATGGATCTTTTGTTTGAGATAAACTTAAATTGCTCTAGACTTGTTGACTATTAATCTGGTATATATAATTTAATCAATAGATTACCAAATGAGATTTGCCTTTTTATTGAACATCTTATTAGTATCATTGTAGATTGAAAAAATGCATGTATATGGAAGGAGATTGATTTTGATTCATAATGCTATTATTTTTTTCTTTAATAAAGAGATTGATGATCATGATTATTTTCTAGACATAAATTGATATGATATTGATCTTCTCATTAGTACGAACGACATTTATTTCATGGATCAACACCTTATTGGTCCATGATCTATGTTTAAAAACCACAAAAGGTCATTTGTTAAAGATTAGATTTAATCATGTAAGCACTAAAGAAATAGTCTTTGATTTGTGTGTGCAAGCATTTTTTTTAAGGTGTTTGATGTCTATGGATACAATAAAAAGTGGTATTCACTCTAGGTTTGGTTCAAGGGGAAACAAGTTTGACTTCACACTGTAAGCGAGATGGATGATCCAGATCCTGGGGGGGGGGGGGGGGGGGGGGGGGCGCGGACGAGCTCCCTAAGATCTGAAAAATTGAAATGCTAAAAGAAAAGTGGAGAACACCTAGTAAACAAAACCAATTTTTTTTAATATATTTTAAAACAAAGAATAACTATAAAAGCTACATTGTGGTGGGCAATCTATCTTGTTACAAAATGCGACTTGTTACTTATAGTCTTTTTTTAGTTATAGTACCACAAGTAAATTTCATGGGCGGGTAGGTACTATGGGTGGATCTCACTTACAATATCATGGGTAAATACCATGGGTGGATGCCACTTATAATACCATGGGTAAATTCCATGGGTGGATAAATAACTTGAGTGGATGAATACCATGGGTGGATGCCACTTACAATACCATGGGTATATTCCATGAGCAGATAAATACCATGAGTCGATGAATACCAGGGGTGGATCCCAATGTCTATTTAGATCATTTTTCCCTCCTTAAGAAGTAATGGTCCCCATTGCATGAATTTTCCTCCTAAGAAGCCTTTATTTAATATGAAGAGCCACTGAATAGAATGGTTTTGTGTGGTTAACCCATAACCGCGATGAACAGAGATTCGAGGATAGGGATACCCTATAATGCTTGTGACCAACTATGATACTGACAGTGTGCAGCCTGGAAAATGGACTTCGATGAAGTGTGGGTTTGTCGATGACCCATAACCATGACAAATGAAGATCCGATGATAGATATACCTTGTAATGCTTGTGACCAACTGTGATACTAACAATGTGCGTCCTAGCAAATGGACTTCAATGAGAAGGATTTTGTGCGATTGACCCATAACCGTGATGTTGAATGTTGATGAAGTAGCAGTGGTCTACATGACCTAGGGTGAGAGGGCACATCTCCAAAGAATCCAAGACAGATGCTACTATGTCGAAACTGATGAATGTGAAGCAGGTGTCTACAAAAGTGGGGTGGGAGGGAATGTCTCCAAAGGGAACCCTCTCTGAATGTTGCTCCAAATATAAAAACTAATTTAAAATGGGCATAACTCGGTCGATATAACTCACAAATCTTTATTGTAATATGTTTTTAGAAATAGAATGACCATTATGCATCTTCCCGTGTGATTTAAATCCCTGTCTGAACACTCTAGAAACTCAATTTCGCGTTACAATTGTCCCGCCATCACAAAAGTTCTGAAAAATAATCGTTGACTTTAAATTAGCAATATATGCCTCATCCAAACTCCAATTAGACCAATTTGTTTTTGAAATTGGGTGATTTTTCAAGAGGAGTTCAGATATGTATCATTTTTCTGAAACACTATACAAAAACGACAAAAAATGACAGGAGAACCGCCGCCCGTGAATTGTTGTTAGAAAAATTTTTGCAACACAGCTGATTTTAAATCAATGATATCTCCCTCATCCGGACTCTGATTCGACAATTTTTTTTTGAATTTGGGTATTTTTTTGCAAGGATTCAATATTTTTTTTTTTTTTTTTTTTTTTTTTTTTTTTTTTTTTTTTTTTTTTTTTTTTTTTTTTTTTTTTTTTTTTTTTTTTTTTTTGTAAATTTTGCACCAAAATTTTCAAATATGATATGCAAACTCTCTGCCCAAAAAATTCCTGCAAAAAAATGAAAAAAGAAATATTCTTGTTTTTCCTAAGAAAGTGCTCTATGGAGGTTGTAACACATGCATGAAGTTTGTTGAATATTGTTGCAAAAATTTGAAACTTAAATATGTGTAAAACCCTCATTCCCATCGTGTCGTAACCTGAATCTGATACCATTGATCTGGATCTTGGGGGAAGGTCCCCAAGATCAGAAAAATTGAAGTTCCAGAAGAAAAGTGGAGAACACCCAATAAACATAACCATAAAAAATATTTTTTTATTAGAACAAAGAATAACTGTAAAATCTACATTGTGGTGGAAAATCTGTCCTTTTAAAAAATGAGACTTGTTACTTATTGTCTTCTTTTAGTAATAATACCACAGGTAAATTCCATGGGTGGATCTCACTTAAAATACCATGGGTGGATATGCCACTTTCAATACCATGGTGGATGCCACTTATGATACCATGGGTTTATGCCATAAGTGGATAAATACCATGGGTTGATGAATACCATGGGTAGATGCCAATTTCCATTCAGATCAAAGGGGTTGTGTCGACGGTGCTGGATATTCGCAACATGTAAGGGATCTCCCCGATATAAGGTCCCAACTAGACCTCAAACCGATTGGTGTAGGAGTCTCATCCAAAATACATCTTGAGTAATGTTTACTTAAATACATGCCTTGGATTTAGCTATCAACACAAGATAGATGTGCAAATGTCCTTTTGAATGAGCAAGTGAGTGTGCCTTATGAATGTTCCATTATAGATGGATCAAGGTTCTCTTACTATGAAGGAGAAAATAAAGTGAGCCTCTAAGAGAGAAGTAATAGTACTACCCTAATGGAGACACATGAAAAAGAGAAAGGCTCGTCTAACATCAACCAATAAATAGTTCACAAGGATGCGACGATCATGTTGAAAATGCAACAAGAAATTCCTAATTTAATTTTGCCTTGTTAAAATTTGGAGAAATTCAAATTTGAATTTCAACAGAATACTTGGAGGTAGTTAATTTAAGTGACATGGATCTTTTCACTTAATTAACTCAGTAAATTCGAGTTGGAGACACTTGAGTTCAGTTCTAGATGATTGATTTCTAATTTGTAGCAATATATTTTAGTTAATTTTAGTTATTATCAATGTAGCTAGTTCTCACTGTTAGTAGAACTAGTGGAGGTTCAGTAAAGGGTGTGTAACTTTTTTCACACTGAGTGATTATCCAGTTAACTGATCAATCAACCCAAAATAATTGTTGCATGCAAATAATTCAAGTTACCCAATTGAGATTGGAGTTCAAGGGAAGTGTACTATCAATTGTAAACTAGTCCAAGTTGTACAAGTGGTGCATGCAATTAATTGACCTAAAGGAACTACACAATCTAATGGAAGAAAATTCCTATTAAATAGGGCCATAATTCCTCAAGGAACAGGGCAAGCAAATAAGAGCTTGGAATGTTGAGAAATTGGCTAAGTATTGGCTTGATTCAGTTTGTGAGGTGGTGAGATATATTATACTAGTACACAAGTCGTTGAGGCTTGAGCAAACATTGTATTTCTTCTCTACTCTTTGATTAATGCAATACATATAGTCAGGGGTTTTGAAAATTTTATTTCCCCTATATAAATATGTGTATGTGTGTTGAATCTTGATGCATGTTAATGATTTGTGTTCTTGATTGTGATTTTATTTCCACAAATGAGTAGAGTAGCTTCAAGTCTTGTGATCTAGTAAATTTCATGAGCAATTTTGAATCTACAAGTTAAATTTCTACATGGTATGAGAGCTAGATTTGTAGAAATTTATACATGATATCAGAGCAAGAATCACGACAGAGAAGATAATTATAAGTTATGTTTGCAAGTGGATCTAATTTGTAGGATCAATTCTCCAGAGCTAGTAGGATGGCTTTTTATGGACTAAGACTCGAGTATGCCCTTGAGGGTATCCCAAATTATGTTTCTTGCAAGGACATGATGGAGGAAATGTTGGAAGATAATGGGATGAAGGAATTCATAGATAATGATATCCTGAAGCCTTCAACATCTAATGCTCAAGATCTAGCAGAATGGAAGAAGTGTGTAGCAAAGGCAAGGATGATCATATTGGAGGGAGTTAGAGACCATATTATCTCGAATATCCATGGGAAAAAGACTCCATATGCAATGTGGTAGGCCTTGACATATTTTTTCCAAAATAATAGTGACCACAGGAAGCTAGCACTAAAGGACATGCTTAAGAATATCAAGATGTAGAAGGGTGGCACAATTCCATAATACCTCAGTAGGCTCACACAATGTCATGATGAAATTGGTCAAATTTGTGTTAGTGTAGTAGAGGATGATATAGTAAGCCTAAAAATTCTAGGAATTCCAAAGAGTTGGCACAAATACTAGGATTTAGTAAATAGGAGGGAGAAGCTACCAAATTTGGAACGCCTTTGGTATGATTTGGAACATGAAGAAATAAGGCGGAGCAACAAAGATGGGACCTATTCCAAAGAAGATGAAGAGGATTTTGCATTAGTTAGCAAGGGAAAGAAGGCCAAGGGGAAGAGGTCCCAAGGTGAGGCTCATTCCAGCCAAGAGGGAAAGCAGAAGGACTTGTCCAAAATCAAGTGCTTTCATTGTCATAAATTGAGGCACTCTGCCACAAAGTGTCCACAAAAGAAGGAAAACAAGAAGGATCCTGTAGTAGCAGGAGTAGGTGAAGATTTGGCTTCATAGTTCGAGATTGAATTCAATCTCATCACATGCATGGTGAGAAAAGCGATGGGGAGCATGTGGTATCTTGACAATGGTGCCTTGTTCCATATGACGGGGAATAGAGAATTTTTCAGTGACTTGGAGGAGAAGGATCATCTCTAGATGCACATTGAGATGGGAGATGATGGAAGTTATAGTGTGATTGAAATTGGTACCGTTACTTTTTAGAGGGAGTCTGGCTCCCCTCTCAAGCTGAAGGATGTGATGTTTGTTCCAGGTCTAAAGAAGAATCTTGTCTCCATTACAGTTTTGGAAGACCATGGCTACGATGTGATATTCAGCAAAGGGAAGGAATTCTTGAGACACATAGCCATGGGACAGGTGAAGTAGATTAGGGTTCGAGTCAATAACCTGTATGAACTTGAGGTAGAATATGTATGCAAAGCCTTGAGGAGCAAGGCAGAGACTAGAGATTTGTTGATTGAGAGGTAGCATGTTATACCTCTTAACATGTAGCCTCAAAAGAAACTTCAAGAAGTTGTAGAGAAGCCACAAATGGAGAATCAGACATGAGGAAGAGTGGAGACATCCAATCAAACAAAGACTTCCAATAGGAGAAGAGTTAGAGCTAAGTGGGAAGAGGGATAACATGCAACTATACATCCAGGAGTGAGGTGAAGAGATGTAGATCCTTAGTCCCAGAGTTGCAGATATTTGTGCAGGGTCCATTGAGATTTTTTTGTCACATGGATCATTACCCTTGCTACATGGGCCCACAATATTCACTATCAAGAGGCATTGTCAGCCAGATATTGAAGAGTGCATATAAGCGTTTTCAGTAGAGCAGGAGGCTCAATAGCAGAGTCAGTAGTAGAACAATTTTCCCAATAGACATTGCAGACATAATTGATTCAGTTTGTTTTTTATTTTTTGGATGCTTCTCAATTGCAGTAGCAACAAAAACAAAGAGAAGTTTTGCATGCAGAACATACCAAAAGTTACAGATTAGGGTAGATGTGAATCCCTTTCTTGCTGAAAGGGAGTTTTGAAAATGCAGAAAGAAATTCCTAATTTAATTTTTCCTTGATTAAATTAGGAGAAATTTGAATTTCAATTTGAGTAGAAAAATTGGAGGTAGTTAACTGAAGTGACATGGCTCTTGTCACTCAGTTAACTCAGTAAATTCGAGTTGGAGACACTTGAGTTAAGTTCTAAAGAATTTATTTCTAATTTGTATCAATCTATCAGTTAATTTGAGTTATTATGAGTGTAACTAGTTTTCACTGTTATTAGAACTAGTGGAGGTTCAGTCAAGGGTGTGTGACTTTTTTCACACTGAGTGATCATCTAGTTAACTGATCAATCAACCCAAAATAATCGTAACTGCATGCAGAGAATTCGAGTTACCAATTTGATATTGGAGTTCAAGGGTAGTGTACTTGTTGTAGTGGTTAAAATTTTGCCTTAGCTTTGTTTTAGAGCCTTCCTACCAACCATCTTCGCAACATGTCTGGATCGCAGAAGTCTTAACTCAATAATGTCTTACACTGTCAAGTACATAGGCTTCATTGTTTTTTCATACGCTTTCCAGCTAGTGCATGTTATTTTTCTTCACTCCCCTCACATGCTACCACTCTGAGCTTGGGCTAGTTGCTGGCTTAGCAGCTCCCTCAGAAAATTGCGCAATCCTAGAGGGGAACCAACCTTCCCTCTAGAAATTGCACAAATTTGTTGGGCAACCTTCTGGGCTCAGAAATTGCATAATGTAGTCAGACAATCTTCCTTGGGAAAATTGTGCAATTTGGCCAGCACTGCATCTCAGCCCAAAAATTTCACAATTATGGGCAGTAGTCACTTGCTCCTCCCATAAATTGTGCAATCCCTCTGGGACAGCCAACCTAGCTCCTCCCAGAAATTACCTAATTCTAGGTAGCAGTCACCTGATCCTCCCAAAAATTGCACAATCCCTCTAGGACATCCAACCTAGTTCCTCTTAGAAATTGCGCAAATCCCTTTCTCAGTCAAGCAGGTTGTTGCATGTGCCTTCAGGTTGACAAGTTCCCTCTAGACCTAGCAACACTGATTTACATGCATGGGCTACTCTTCCTAAAATAGAAAAAGGAATCATGCAAAAGGCATCCATATATCTAGGGATCTATTCTTAGTAGCTGGAGGTTACATGCAAAGCTCATTTTAGAAACCTCTCACCAAGTGTCGCTTTTCCTAGATTTGTGGCATGCGTGTCATAACCTCGATCTTATCAAAACTAATCAACCGGATGCTATTGAGCTCATTCCTCACATCAACCTTGAAGCTCTGACATCGCACATTTCATCCAAGAGTCTTCGACACTTTTAGCTTAGTTGTTTCATGGTAAGTATGCTTTTCATGTCTTATGCTACGTTTTTGTCGCTTTTTATGTTTCACTTTGTGTGAGTGTTGTTTGCTTGATTTCAATGAGCGCTTGTTGTCATATCACTGTTGTCACATGCATGACATTGTTTTTGCACTAATGGTTTCCATTGTGGCAACCCATTTCACACACATGCATGGTTTCCCATTTTCTGAATCCTGCACTTACCATTTCCATGAATGATCATTCTCTCTTGTTTACACACAATATCACCATGCATTCAGACCTATCATGTTTTCAGTCGCCCGTCAGCGGGTCTAGGCTACCTTGGCCTAGACCTTGCCTTGCCCGGCTAGCATTACACATTTATGGAAGTGAAGGCCCTGCCTTCCCTCCAGAAATTGCGCAAGTCTGGCCCAACACTAACCTCCAAGCTTACATTGTGCAATTTTGGGAGGCAGTGCCTTGCTGGCCCCAGAAATTTCGTAATGCAGTTTGTTGGTTTGCATGTCACTGTTGACTGAAATTGCACATTATGCAGTTTCAGTCCTTAGCAGGCTAGGCTGGATTGTGCATTTTGCAATTCCAATAGTCAGTCAGCCTCTCGATATCCAAGTCTATGCCTTGTACATTTTTGGCAGTTAGTCTCCCAACCTCCTGGTGAAAATTGTGCAATCTTCATAGAAAACCACACAGGTATCATAGGTGTTCATTTGCCTCTCAGAAACATAGGTACAATGGATTTCAAGAGAGCAAAGTCAAAGACACCATTGAGAGCATAACTGGGGATGTAGTCGATCAAGCGTGTATGAACTTGCTTATCTATGAGGACATCAAGTTTGTTGATAGACAAGGATATCAAGATGAAATGGAAGTGGTGTCACAACGAGCAACACCATCAACAACAACAGAAGGTAGCACACTTACATGCGATAAATGCAAGAGGAAGTTTGTTGAAAATGCAGAGGCAGAACAAAGTTGCAAGCTTGAGTAGATCCACCTGTGATGAAAGCAGCTTTGGAGATTAAGCCTATGAGGGGATGGCGCGACAAGAGGATCACACAAAGGCAGAGAGAGAAATAGATGAGTTGCAGTTGTTGAAGCAGTAACTCAAGGAAGAACAAGAGATTCACAGATGAGATAAGGAGTTGCAGCAAGAACATGTACAACAGGAGAGACAACATCCAGAGACCGATGAAACTGCACCCATATGGATTATATATCCTTTCAACAGCCATCATGGAGCAGACAGGGTGAGTAGTATTGTCAATCACATGCAAGGATATTTAGGATCATGGATGTCATTGTCCGCACGCATGCGATCCCACCTATTTAGCACATTCACCGAGGTGAAGACAAGAAGCAAGTCCGACTGGAGTTGAACATGTATTTTGACAAGTTGATGTGCATGGTCACCAACACACATTCAAATATCAACACAGACACTATGCATCAGTATGTTGTTGGTCCATATGCACTCAAAACAATGATGCCATATTATTATACGAGTTGGATAGAGGATCTATAACAATGTACCCAAATGCAACAAAGGCAAGAGTTCACTTTCAACAGGATGTCACCATTGAAGCGCACGGACACCATCATGGATGACCAAGATTGGCATTAGTTTTCCACCGTCGATCATCACAAGGATGTCGAAGAGTTTGTCTTACCCCAATTTTCTAAGTGTTAGTGATGTCTTGCATGGCTTTCTCAAGCCTATTGTGTCTCACATGGGTACATGTACAGATTGTATGTAACATCTTGTCAAGTTGAAGCTCAAGTGTCAATAGTTGAATGTAACAGTCATAAAGTAATTGGAGAGTCATGAGGGTAGGCAAATAGTCACAAAGGGGAATGTCAAGGGTCACCCCACCCTTTGCTATATATAGTACCTCATAACTCATTGTAGAGGCTTTTGGTCATCCAACATTCCGATAGGAGTATCTTAGAGAAATCTTGGAGAGTATTGTAACGAGCCTTGGTTTCTGCATAGTGTAGAGCTAGTACATCTCTTTGGAGGAGCAGGTGGCAGTGACTATAATGCTCTGCTATCAGGACTAGTGGTCGGTCATGGTTTTAATGTATAATTGGAACTCTCACTTCTTAATATAACAGAGCCAACACGTTTCATGCATATGTCGTATTGTATTTCAGCTAGCTTGAATTTACTATAAATTATATATGTATATTTTTGCTTACGCATGTGTGTATAGACTCTTTATGTATGTGTATGTATGAATCTTACTGAAATGTGATGTTGGTTTAACCATCACTTTGGATTGTAAAATTACTTGCCTTCCATTTTGTGATGCATCCTTGCTCGTGTGTTCCCTTCTTAATCACGTGCTTTCACAGGTTTCTAAGGGGCGCACTCACCTGACTCTCCATGTGATAGAATCATTCATATAGCTTCCTTGGCTTGTTGCACATTTCACACCCTTGCTACCAATAGGGACATCTTACTTGCCTTTGTGCGAAACCACGGTCAAGGTGATACTTCACGACCCATTACTGGGACTTGTACACCAAAGGGTCTAAGGTCTAGTTGGGACTTCTTACCTGGGAGATTCCATGACATGTTGGTGGGTCCAGCACCATCAATAGTACTATAATTTGTAAACTACTCCAAGTTGTATAGGTGGTGCATGCAGTCAGAGAATTGATGTAAAGGAATTGTGCAATCCAATAGAGGAAAATTTCTATTAAATATGGGCCTAATTCCTCCAAGAACATGGAAATGAAATAGGAGCTTGGAATGCTGAAAAATTGGCTAAGTATTGGTTAAAGTCAATTTGTGAGGCAGTGAAATAGATTATACTAGTGCAGAGGTTGGTCATGCTTGAGGAAGCATTGCATTTCTTCCCTATTCTTTGATTAATGTAATACATAAAGTAAGGGTTTTGAGTAGTTGCTTTCCCCTAGATAAATATCTGTGTATGTGTGTTGAATCTTGATGCATGTTAATGATATAAGTTCTTGATCGTGATTTGACTTCCGCAGATGATTAGAGTAGGTTCAAGTATTGTGATCTAGTGAATTTCATGAGCAATTTTGAATCTACACATTAAATTTCTACAGATCATTATAAACATAACAACACATTTCTAATAAGTAAGCACCGCAATCATCGAAATAGTTCAATTTCTCTAGTACGGGTGAAAGAAAACATGAACCATAAGCATTCAAAGAATACTCTTAGACATATTCACAATCCATGAGTGAAAAAGTGCCAGCCTTGAAGGCTTTGATATTAAGCAAATGTCCCAAGATACATAAATACAATGAACATCACTAGATCCAATAGTGGAGTGTTAGAGCCACTATTTTTTCCCCATAAGTACTAACTCTGTCTCTTTAATGCCTTGTGGTAGAAGCCAAGGTTAAAACTCCTTTACATGAGAAATCAGGACCTATTTATAACTTGAGAAATAACTGTTGAGCCTCAAACCTACACTTCTTTATACATCCTCTCAACCTCCTTTTCCTATTCATTTCCTTCTTTTGCCACTCATTCCCTCCATCAAATTGCTCAAATCATTGTATTTTAGGACTTTTTTACATGGTTTGCTAATTATGCTAATGACTGTGTTTGGTTTAGAATTTTGGTTCAAAGTGCTGCGTTTCCACAGCTCACAAAGGGTTTCCGCAGATGATCCTGGTTTCCGTAGCCAACCCCGGATTCCGCAGCTATTTTATTAAATGATATGTTCCCGGTGTCCTCCAGGAAGAAGAGCCACATGGGCAAGTTCGTGGAACCAAGGACATGGTGTGTGTCCTTCCAGCTCACCCAAACCAGTCATCAAAACCTGTGGTCAACGAGGAGGCAACTATGGTCAACAAAAGTCATTGGCGGTGGCACGGCTCTGCGTGTTCTGTTTTAGAGCACGTGAAGAATAGGTGGCATCCTCCTTAGCCACGAAGATAGTGGAAAACATGAATCCAACAGCGGATTGAATGCCCACAACGACCGTTGCCTAAATCCGAGGACGCAGCAAGACTACGTGTTTTTACACAGCTGCTCGAATAGCTTAGTTTTCGTTAAGTTAGTTTTCTTTCCTCTGTTATAAATAAAGCGTCTTTGAACGTTGGATAGTTAGCTGTTAGCTGTTGATATGTAATTTTGAACTCCCACTGTATTTTCTATTTTATGCATAATATATGAGAAGACTGTTTTCCATTTGAACGTGTAATTGATCATTGAACTGGCTGGAGTAGGCAGAGGGCCCCTGTTTACTGAAGGCCTGTATAATACTCTTTAATTTTCTACATTTCTTTTTCTTATTTCATGTATAATAGTTGTACAGAATGCCTTTGATTACTGTGTTTTGATCATGTATAATAGCTGTATATAAACTTTGAATTCTGCCTATTTATATTTCTGCACTTTTCCATGACTGATCAATGTGTTATGCAGGTTTCTTAGGTGTGCCCGGGACAGTTTCTTTCTTTTCTTTTTCACAACTAGTGACACTTGTGATCATCTTGTCTATGTTGCTGACCTTCCTTGTTTTGCAGCCTTTATTTCCTTACTATCATTTCTTTAATTTGCATAGTTGCTTTCTGCTTTTAGACATCAAGTTGTTTACCTATTGATGGTTTCTTCTCCATAATTTAATATCTTCATTGAGGACCAAAATATCACTTAGCACAGCTTGGTTTAGTTGCTCAAGAACTCACAATTGCTTGGCTTATTTTTAACTGTTTCTCACATGATATATTCAGTTAAAAGACAAGAGGTTAAGAAGAAGTTAAAGTATTTGTAACTAGTCTTTCTTTTATATAGATTTACTTCAGTTTCACATTGCTTAGTTTTTATTTTTAGCTAGATTTGACATAGATTTCATCTTTCATTTTCTTGCAGCAGCAGAGATACTGGGCCAATGTCATTAGTATTTTATTTGATGCCTTTATTTTACTTTAAGAGTTGATTTCATTTCAGTTGTTGTTCAAGCTTTCTTGTAGAATACTTTTCAGTTATAAGAAATCATTTAAAGCTCATCACAATCTCACACACTTCACTTGCTTTATTTCATTTCCATCACATCACAGTAGGAGATATATACTTGAAAACAAACTTAAAAAGTTAAAAACAACAAAAGCTTAAAAAATAGTTGCCTAAGTACATACAGTACACCTCACTTCATCAACTTACGAGCCCCGGGTTGACATTTAAAAGTTGCAATTTAGACATCACTAAATTGACCAAACATTTTTGGCGTCGTTGC